>JAAMXS010013409.1:0-10578 GCA_019693525.1 Cylindrotheca fusiformis | reverse complement strand
TCTTCAAACGTTTCAAATGCTTCTTCCGAAATTGGATAACCACTAATAAAATGATGGTCTTCATATAATGGATTATTTTCAAACACTACAATTCCCAGCGATTCGGGGTCACCGATGTTGATTGTGGGTTCTTGTTTATTCAATGTACCGTCTTCACGAATGACTAAATTTGGTTTTGATACTAGATTTTCTAGCAAATCTTTATATTCGATAGCCATTTCTTCTATAGTTTTCCCCTCGGTACAAATACCAAAATCTTCAAGATGACGTGGAGCTTTTCTTTCCAACTGTTTGCCTCCGTATTTATACGAATCACCTAGAACTTGACTCGGGTATAAAGGTTGTGCTCTTCGAAGTCTAGTTAGCTTTTCAATAAATAGGATATTTTCTGGAGGGGATCAGAGAATAAAATGTCCTCTGAGAGGCCCTTAAAATGCTCGAGAATGGAAATAAATTGGTTTTAGATATATGGGGTGTATTTATGGTGAAGGTGAAAGATAAAATAATTTTAAATACTTTTTAGATTTGGTTAAAACTAAAAAGTATTTAATTACTAACCTTTTTCCCAATGTTCGGTCATATTCTTAACGAACTCAAACGTATGACTTAACTTGTCCCACGTGAGACCTGAACCAGCAGCAACTTCACCAGTTATATTTAAAGGAATCTCTGTTTTAAGAGGTGTTGCTCTAAATATTGGTCCTGTAAGTTTATTAATACAGTATTCAGCCAACCAAGGGGTCAAAAATCAGTCCGTTTTTTAGCAATTTTCATAAATTTCGGTAACAACATGAATGGCTGAACCTATAGTCACAGGATTTGGACTTACAACTGAAGCTGCTATCAATGACCCAACCGCTACGCAATGCGCTGCCAGTCTCACCGGAGGAGGCGTACAGCAATCGACAACGATCAAAGTAATATTTTTTGTAAGTATTAAGGGATTTGTTGAATTAGTAGCATTTATCCCATCTTTAACTAATTTTAAAGCTCGGCCACCAGGAAATAGGTAAGTAGCACCTGCTGCAATTAAATTTAACATTTTATTTTAACCTCCCGTAATAGTAATCAAGATTTTTGCTAATGACGAATTTCGTAAGGGTGACAGACCAATAGCCACACCTATACTAATTGAAATAAGAGTTTTTATAAGCATAAAACAAAGATATTCATTTGATGTTATCATGTTATCATGATATTAAAAAGGTGTCAACCTAAACTTCATTTATTTTCGTTACAGACCCCTTAACCTGCCGCTGAGAGCATATTATATTCTCTGACCTCTCCATAAAAATATTTAATTACCTTCTAACTATATTAATGTTCATCTAGAGTATACTCTATTTTTAGAAGCGGATAGGGAGAGGGATAGGAGATTTAAATATCTGTTCAAAGGGCTCTAAAACCGGTTTTAAGCATACCTTATAGGTGTTCTGGGTATCATTTTAAATATTTATATCTATTCTAGTTGTTAAAAACTTGCGCTAAAAATTAGAATTTATTAGAATGCTTTTAAAAATTTTATTTAATAAATTAGCTTATGCAAATCACAAAACCTCCGCATAATCGATATGCGCTAAATTGCTTAGATAATGCAACTTATGTTAAATATGCAAATGTTTATTCAGGTTGTAAACGTTGGGGAGTTCGAGGAATCTACACCTTTTTAGGCGGTACTGGGCTATGGGGTGTAGCGAAAGAAGTTGCTCAGGGTAGCGTTGTGCAATATGGTAAACGTCGTCTTGCCACTGTTGTAATCGGTGGTGCTACTTATATTTGTGCGCCGGCTGTTGCTGTTATAACGAATGCAACTCGTGTTGTTAAATCTTGCAAAGTTGTATATACTAGTATTGGCTATGTAATGGAAGCTGTTGAAGACGCTTCACATATACCTTTTTTACCTTTAGATTTAGCATTATTTGGTCAACCTGTTCCTGCTAACAAAGATGGTCGTTTTAGTTCTTGGTCTAATATTACAGACATTATCGATAATTTACCAGCTATCGGTGATTCGTAGTTTGAATTTAGTGTTAGCCTCTGTTAGCTTTTTTTAGAAAAGTGACAAAAATAAATTCACTTTTCTAAATTTTTATTCTTTTAATTAATTAATTATCTTAACTTAATCTTTAGTATGCATAGGTTATACTAAACAAGGCAAAAAATAGTTCAAAATTTAACTTCAGAGGTGCTGCTCCAATCAACAAATCCCACGATATATCTGGTATTAGTCGTACTTCAAGTGGTAAAATACTCTATTTGCTTGATGGTGCATTTTTATCCAATTTTCGGAAGGATTTCATGCAATTGGATATATTTTATCCGCCGGGTGATATCCGAAGTAGTTAAATTTTTGATCAAATGGTATTTTTTTTTACCACTTTTCAATACGACTTCGACCTCATTCTGAATAATTTTAATTTCAACCAATTCGCTCAATAATTGGATAATATTTTTTTTAATTTGATTCAGCGGGTCATTCCGAACATTGATTGTATTGAAAAATTCTTCAAGATACAATCTTTTCTTTTGGTCACTGACGGCTAACCATTTCATCAAATGAACTTTTAACCGTAAATCGTTTTTCGATTCCGAACGAAGGAACGACTTCGATAATTGAAATGGGTACGGAAAGCAAAAAAGTTCCTCGGCTGCCAATACCTCTATAACCCAAGACTTGCCAGAAGGATTTGCGCAATCAACATACGGGAAGCAGACATAACTTCGAAAAGCTTTGTCAGAAAATACTTTTACAATGGGATCCAGTTTTTGTAACTGATAAAAATATAATATGAGTTTTTCTAGTTCAGAATGGTTTGAAAGGTGCATGCCCGTAAATTTTACAAATTGACTTAGAGGAAATTTTAACCCATAATAAAATTGCTCTTTCAATCTATATTTTTCACAATCCTTAAACGGATTTAACTTTAAACTTTTCACAAAAGATAAAAATTGAAGTAGATGAAAAAACCCTTTTTCCTCTTCGATTAGTTGACTTTCAAGATAACTAGTGACTAATGATCGATAATTCAAACTGCCTTGCAATCTTCTTTGAAAGTCCACAATCCAATCAGTATATACATAATCCAAACGAAGCACTTTTCCAGAATACTTAAAATATTGCCTAACTAAGTGATCTTCAAAGACGGAAAGTTGATTCTGAAACAAGTAATCCTGAACCAACTTTGTTTGACGATGTTTCAATTCTAGCTCGAAGCGAACCCTTTCGTGTTTTTGGTAAACCCGAGAATGAAGCGAGTTGTTTCTACGATTTATTTTTAACATCTTTCCGTCAGGAAAATCATGCAACTTCATGTAACGCGTAGTCATATGATCTTGAATCTGACTTCGCGAATTTACTAAAAACGTGTCGAATAATTTGCTTGTGTGACTCCAATCATTCGGTCGATAAAAACAAATATCAATCCGACCTAAACTTAGAGTATGCCCCTCGAACTTGAGAAGACTCCAATCAAATTTTCCAGTTTTGAGAAGTTTATAAAAGTAACTAGCATTTTTACCAGAGAAAATAATTCGAGTTCCAATCCAGTAACCCTTTGATCCTGTGTATTGATGGATAGAAACCTTATACTTTTTTTTAAAGCCATGATACCCAATACTAGGTAGATCATCCATTAGAACATGTGGAGTAAAATACTTCAATAAACGACCAGCAATTATTTTGGGATCAATCAAACCTTCAAGGTTGAAAGATATCCAATCCAGTTGCAAATTTTCCGAATCCAAATTAACCACACTCATATTTTTTTAAATTTTATTCTTCTAATAGTTTCAAGATCGTATCATATAACAGAAGACGTATTCTGTTATTATTAATTAACATTATACCTAACAATAAGTATAAATTGCAATAAAATTTGTTTAATAATTTTTTAAGAAATTAAAAATAAAAAATATTGACCCATTCAATAATTCGAAAAACCCCACAAATGTATCCGTAGAGAGCGTTTATGGCCGATTTAAGGCCCTTTGGTTGATTATCACCTACTAATTAGTTAAATGAGAGATATTTATTATTGTTGGAGTTCTACTAGCCAGATTTGGCTACAATCTTTATTTCTAATTTCTAATTGTGACTGACTAACGAATTTATGATAGAATTGCTAGTCAGCCACAATTGACGTTAAAACTTGTGTGCCTGCAGCACTTGCGTAAGGATTCGCTGTACACGCTCCCCAACAATATAATTCTAATGAAACAAAACATTTACCAGATACCCAAACAGCGGGAGGAACGCATTCGGATGCAATTACATCAGCCGCCATCACAATACCACCATTTTCAACCTTCTACAGTGAGCTAGTAGGTTTTTTTAGTAAATTCGTGACTGGTCGACTTCAAATCTTGTAAAAGGCTACGTAAATCATCAACAGTTCCTATATCACCAGGAATAGTTCCACCAGTTTTGTTAATATCTAGAGGCACTGCTTCTCCAAAGATTTTCTCTTCGACATGTTCTCCAAGTTCGTCTACTATATAATTTACTAGCATAAAACCTGCACCAAAAGTGTATTTACCAGCTTGACAAATTGGTTTTAACTTGTCTGGAGCATAAAAATATGACATATGAAAAAAAAAGTATGCTGGTAAAGAGTAACCTATAACCCCTGGTACTGTCAGAAGAACAGATTTTGAGCCAAGTGCAGCAGCATATGCCATTTTCGATAACTCCGTAGTGGTTAATGGAGCAACAAGACCTAATGGTATAAAACGTTTTAGTCTAAGATAGGTCTTATATTTCTGTAAAAATTGATACATTTCTTCTAAAGTTTTAAAGTCATGCTCGGAAATAACCCTTGATAATTCTGCTTGCTCTACAACAGCTTTTATTAACTTTTCGTTTTTGGTTAATTTCCTTTTTGCTTTATTCTTTAGCAATTCGTTTAATTGTAGCTGTGTTATCCTCGGGGGCTTCGGCTCACTAGCTCCGTCAGTAAATTGAACGAATTCTACTTCTTGATTTGGATGTAGAACAGTATTTTCATTCCCTCCACGACAAAAAAGACTACTATTAACTTTTTTAAGAATAAAAATTGCAGGAGATGGACCGATTATTTGTTTTAACATATGATCTGATTTTTTTAAATGAATATAGAAATGTTTAGTTAGAGATTTCTCAAATGCTTGAAATTGAGTTGCAAATAAATAACACTGAAACTTTTTAGTTAAAGTTTTTTTCAACTCTATCTCAAACCGAAGGTCTTTACCATTTGGTCTCAAATAAACGCGAAAAAAGTTACAACTGGATCGTTTTCTGATTCTTAAAATATTATCACCGAGTTTGGCACTAAGACTACCATTTTTACTACAAACACGTTTAATGGTTGCATGGTTTTATTCCTCCTAATATTTGAACTCAGGTTTCGAACTCCAACCGTCTGGGTACAGAACTAACACTCTCTGTACTAGTTATAGTACAATGCGTTTATAATATAATAGTAACACATATGGACTTAATTAACAACAACAAGTGGCTAATTCTTTTTTATTTCAGCTTTAGTCTCTATTAAAAGCCGGTATTTTTCTGGTCTTTCATTAATTGCTTCTTTTACCTGCTCATTTCTTAGTAATTCTTCGAATTTCAGAATGGCCCGACTGAAATGACCGGGATAAAAATCAGATTCAGGAATCGGAAACAACTTTTCCCTGTCACATTGTTGAAAATTACTTAAAGGGCTGATATGAATAGTAGGATCAATTAAATTCTTTGTCTTAAATAATTCTTTGGAAATTGCTCTTGCGAAACATCGGGATGTTATCAAAGCTGTAGTTTGTAAATAGACATTCCAATACGGGATGCCTCGTGCGTCACGCTCCAATTGTCCATCAAAATTTTTGATAGAGATTAATCTACCCCGATCTGTGATTTTTAAACTATATAAAATCGTTTCTAATTTTTTTTGCGAGGGGAAATCAGAAGTGAGTAAAAGGTCAACCAAACTAGTAATGAGCATTGTCCATAAATTTATTTTTGGTACAATTGAACCTAAGGAAATTATCATATGAAAATAACGTTGACGATTTGGTTTGACTGTTTTTTCTTTTTTTGAATCTTCCATAAAAAATTATTGAATAAATCTATTTTCTATTATCATAATATCATATTAATATATCTATTTAAAGACCGTTATTGGCAGCTCATTGCATGAAAAGTAAAATCAGGCAATATTAATCCGAGACATGCGATCCTGACGCTCCTGGTCACCCATTTCACTGACGTAACCTGAAGTTGAATTCAAGTTGCGATGCCCGATGGTTTGACGGACAAATTCAATATCTTTAGTGTCCTTCCATAATCGAGAAATATAACCAATTCGAAAACTATGGCTTGTAATATTTGGTTTGGACGGAAGCAATTTTGAAACAGAATGTGTCACTTTATTGACATCCATGGTAATTGTTTCTCGTCGAAGCTTTTGATTTGGCTTTCGGTCTGAGGTAAAGACATAGGAATCCTTATCCTTCATTAGAAATAAAAACTCAAAATCTCTTTTTCGAGCCTTGACTAGCTTTTTGCCTTCCGAAGTTAAAAAAGCTTTATGATTGGCAGGACCTCTTTTCAATCGATCAATACTAATCCACCCTTCGTTTAACAAAGTTTCTAGTTGACCCACCTTCAATGATAAAAGTTCACCAATCCGAATTCCGGTCACTGTAAGTAGACAGATTGCAATTCGTGTTCTTGTAGCGATATAAGTTGGACCTTCACTTTCTTGGATTAGCAGTTTGTAGATCTCAGAATTAATCGGATCACGTTTGGGTAAGCGTTTCCGTTTAGCCCATTTTTCTCGACGTGCAGCTTTCTCCTCTCGTTCTTTTTTCATTGCATTTAATTCCGATACCGCAATCTCTAATTTCTGATTCAGTTTTTCATTTCGTAATGCTAACCCGATAAATCCTCTCTGCAAGTCATTTCGAATAGCTTCAAGTTCTTGCGAATTATTGATTTGCCCTTTTACTAAAATATCTAATTTAGATTCAACTTCTGATTCTGTTATTAATTTATTCTTTTCTTTTTTGAATTTTTTTAGTTTATTCATTTTTAGATTATTATGTATAGGTTATACTAATCAAGGCAAAAAATAGTTCAAAAATTAGCTACGTAGCTGAGTATACACCTAAGTAAAACCCTTGTTACACCTACTATTTTGCCATATTTTGAGTATGAAATGTCTAAATAAATTGATGGTGTATTTTGTCTGTTTTTTATTTTAAAAGTCGTACAAAATACACCATAAAAACAGGTAAGATTTCATACAATTTTTTGAATTATTTCATGCAATTGGATATATTTTATCCGACGGGTTATATCCGAAGTAGTTAAATTTTTGATCAAATGGTATTTTTTTTTACCACTTTTCAATATGACTTCCACCTCATTCCGAATAATTTTATTTTCAACCAATTCGCTCAATAATTGGATAATATTTTTTTTTATTTGAATAAGCGGATCATTCCGAACATTGATTGTATTGAAAAATTCTTCAAGATCCAATCTTTTCTTTTGGTCACTAACGGCTAAATATTTCATCAAACAAACTTTTAAACGTAAATCGTTTTTCGACCCCGAACGAAGAAACGACTTCGGTAATTGAAATGGGTACGGGAAGCTAAAGAGTTCCTCAGCTACTAAGACTTCTACCACCCAAGACTTGCCAGATGGATTGTTACATTTAACATACGGGAAGCACACATAACTTCGAAAAGCCATATTCGAAAATACTTTTACGATAGGATCCAGCTTTTGCAATTGGGAAAAATAGAATATTAATTTTTCGCGGTCAGACTGATGTGAAAGTTTCATACCCGTAAATTTTACAAATTGACTTAAAGGAAATTTTAAACCATAATAAAATTGCTTTTTAATTCGATATTTTTGACAATCCTTTAATGGATTTAACTTTAAACTTTTCATAAAAGATAAAAATTGTAAGAGATGAAATAACCTTTCTTCTTGATTCTTAATTACTCGATTTTCAAGATAACTAATGACTAACGAGCGAGAAGTAAGAGTCACCAGCTGATGGTGTCGTCTTTGAAAATCCACAACCCAATCAGTATAGGAGTAATCTGAACGCAGTACTTGGTCAGAATATTGAAAATACTGAATAACTAATTGATGTTCGAAAACATCCAGTTGATTCTCGAACAAATAATCTTGGACCAACTTTGTTTGGCGATGTTTCAGTTCAAGTTCAAAACGCGCAGTTTCATCTCTTTGGTAAACTCGATAATGACGCGAGTTATTCCTTCGGTTGACTTTTAGCATTTTTCCGTTAGGAAAATCCTGTAACTTGATGTACTTAGTATTCGTATGATCTTGAATCTGACTTCGGGAATCGACTAAAAATGCATCGAATGATTTGCTTGTATGACTCCAGTCATTCGGTCGAGAAAAGCAAAGGTCGATTCGACCTAAACTTAGACTATGCTCGTCGAACTTCAAAAGATCCCAATCAAACCTTTGAGTTTGGATAAGCTTATAGAAATAAGCCGCATCTTTTCCAGAAAAAATAATCTTAGTTCCGACCCAGTAACCTTTAGATCCCGTATATTGACGGATAGAAACCTTATACCTTTTTTTTCAAGCCATGAAATCCAATACTCGGGACATCGTCAATCAGAACATGTGGGGTAAAATACTTCAATAAACGACCAGTAATTATTCTGGGATCCATCAAACCTTTAAGGTTCAAAGAGATCCAATCCACTTTCAAGTTTTCTGATTTAAAACTTAATTTATTTTGCTTCATTTGTTTAGCTCCTAGCGGTGATGCGTTAATATAGTTCTTAGCGACGTAATAAAGCCTAATAAGAGCATGTAATTGTGTTTTGAGTACTATTTATCGTTTTTAACTAATCGATTTGATACGTAACCTAAATACTCTTTTAAGACTTTGTAAATGGTAGGACAGCTTACTCCTGTTAGTTTGCTAATATCAGTAACAGATAAGTTTTTAGTTTCTTTCAAATGTTTCACTTTTTGAATCAAAGTTTTATTAATCACTGTTTTTCGTCCCTGATACTTTCCTTTTTTTTGAGCAGCCCGGATTCCTTGTTTCTGACGCTCTTTTCGTCGATTATTTTCAAATTCTGCCATAGCTGATAAGGTTGTAGCCATAAGCTTATTAGTAGCTAAATCTACTGAAGTTGGTAAATCTAAAGCAATAAAGGTAATATTCTTTTTAAAAAGAATATCTTGTAGCTTTAAAAATTCAAGAGTATTTCGACTACATCTATCAATTTTAGTGACCATTAAAAGGTCCTTCTCTTTTAATTTTTGGTTGATTAATTTTTGAAAAACAGATCGATTTTTAATTTCATTAGCACCTGATCCAACTTCCACAAAAATATTTTCTTCTTCAATTCCATTTTGAATTAATTGTTGCTTTTGAGATTCAATGGAAGAATTTGACTCTTGAGTCTTAGAGCTGACACGAACGTAACCATACTTATTTTTTATTTCCATGAAATGTTTTCTATAACTTTAAATTTTATAAATAAATTATAGTCTAAATTAAAAAATAAATTAAGACTTCTCAAAACTTATTTTATTTATAAAAAATTATTATAAATTTGAAGTATACTCTAAAACTATAGTAGTGTTGGTGGAAATGAAAGTATATTTCTATTGAAGAGGTGTGGCAATTTTAATGTCTTCTGAGAGGGTCTTAATGATCGATTTAAGACGACTTGATAGGTTACCTTAGTTTGCGTGATGAGTGATGAAGCTGAAAGATAAAATAATTTTCTTTAGAAATAAAAAATGAATTCCTAGATTTTTCTATAATCTAGGAATTATCTAATTCGTCTAATTCTTTGAGGTATTCCATATGTTCGGCTTGTAAATGATTAAAGACAGCTGTATCAACTTTTTCTGCGAAATGATATAGTTTTAACCAATATGCATCGTCTGATGCATATGCTTGAATAGCTTCAGTAATAATCTCTTTAGTTAATTTTTTAACAATGATAAATGGATAACCTGGTTCAAAGTAGTTCATTTTCTCCTTATCCATTAAAGATTCTATATTTTTCGCTGTTGCTACAACCACAGTATACGTATAAGCATCTTCTAATTCGACAAAAACATCGATATTACTATTTTCAATGTCCGTAATATCTTCTAAATAAGTTGGAAAGCTAATGCTTTTAATCAACATATAAATCACTCCTTAGCTAAGATTTTTTATATTATATACTAGTAACCCATTTTTTGTAAAATACCTATAACTTTATTTTGGTTATCTTTATTAGATTTTGCTAGAATTTCGACTTTTCCATCTTTTTCTCTAAAATAAATGCGCCCTTCATTTCTTCCGCGAGCTTCTGAAGCGTTTTTTAAACCTTTTACTCGTCGGTTGCCTATTCCAGGATTGTCATTTCCTAAAGCTAACTGTTCGATTAAATTATTTACATCTTTTTGAGCTGCTTGATCTTTACCCATTCGTTCAGCTTCGCGAACTAGTGCAGGGTTTTCCTTGATTCTGTACACAATTTCTATTTTTCCATCTGTGACATCAGATTGTTCAGCCTTGTGATTCGTTTTCTTCTTTGAAT
>JAAMXS010013393.1:0-14154 GCA_019693525.1 Cylindrotheca fusiformis | reverse complement strand
GCCGCCATATTCATCGGTCTTTTCCTTACAATCGCTTTCTTGTTATCGGGATATGTATACTACCTGCGGACGAAGCTCACACGCGCAAGAGTGAATCTGTCCGCTGCCACGGACGCCCAGATGTCGTAGACGAAAACCTGATGTAGTGTTGTCCAGTGTATTTTTCTCGCCCTGTTAATACTAGTTTATGATGCACCTTTTCTTTTGAGTACAATATACAGCAGCAGAACAGTACGGCAAAGGACTGTTCCAATTGAAGCCAAGTGAATGACGGCGCTTGACCGTTCCATTAATCAGCAACTGCACAGGGCCAGCAATGGAATATGGAAGTAATGGCTATGTAATCAATTCTAATAGCATTCTAGAACATGTTCTAGCAAGTTGATAAAGATGTTGGGTCATGTGCAGCAATCCAAAAATGTTCCATCTTCAGTTGGACAGCAAAGCCCCAAAATTCCCTGAGCGAGGCACTGAGAATGGCTGTCGCATGATGCAGCAATCTGATCGTTACTCGGGGGGAGAGAAGAATTGCCCGTTGGCATCTTCGTGAAATCCCCTTCAATGATTGTTGAATTCGCAAATCCTGGTCTTTGACAAATCCAGAACAGCACTTGACTCTTGCTCAGTGCTGAATCCAGCTGCCAGCTTACAAGCTCTTGTGCATCTTTCCACGCTGCAGCTTGGTCGATGATGGCATGTATCGACACAGTGTATCCACGCCAAGCCATTGCCACTTCGCCGCTGGCATTCTTCAAAAACGGATACTCGTATTGGACATATTCTCTGTCAAAGAGTTTGGCAGTCACCGCTGTGATCGGCAGGGCATTCACCATATGCACGAATAACGTTCTATTGCCAAACCAAGTGTTTGCTGCAACGTCAAGCATACCCAAGTTTCCGACCATATAGTTTTCTTGGAATTCGGGAGTGTATATTTCTGATGAGTTTGTTGAATTGATGGCCGTAGGCGGTACCATATGCCAATAGGTCTTCGCACTTCGTATCTCCATTGCTAGCAATAACCGCGTAAAGTCTGTTAGATCCGAACCGGCAGTGGAGGTTCCATGTCTTACCAAAGACCAAAGGTATGCACCATAGTAGCAATTGACCGCCTCACTGGAGCTCTCTTGAGACTTGCCAGTTGCAAAGGGAAACAATCCCGTGGCAAAGGAATGCCCATCAAACCACGATTTATGTCTAGCCAGGGGGAAGAACAGGTTGCTGGGTTGAACTATCCGTGAATCGCTGTTCAGGGGATGGGCAACGTCATGAAATATAGCATCAACACTTGGCCCGAATCGATCAAGAAATGATGGATCAAGGCTGCCCATAATTGCACATGCATAAAGTATGTAACTGCAACACACAATGTGAGCAATTTCAAAGAGGACAGACAAGAAAAAAGAAGAACATAATTATCGATGGACATACCCGTAGTGGAAAAGATGGTCTACAGAAGAAGGAAAAAGATCAATACATCAGGTGAGGGATTTTCTCGCCAAGAAGTGACGAAGAAGAGCTGGTGTCAAACGTACCATTGTATCTGCCGTTTCCAAAATCCTCCGCTGTGTCAAGAAGTCCATTACTCGACACTAGTCCACCTAAGTTCGAGTCAAACACGAGCTTGTCAGTCACTTGGGATGACAAGAACATTTCTAGATAGTTTGACAAGAGCGCAGTCCCCTTTTCTGGCAATCCTGTGGAAAAGTCGTTGGTCTGATCAGCGTCTTTGTGAAGCTTCTTGGAGATATGGGTCAACTGAGCAAGTCGGGAGATCTGTTTTCCAAACCCGTAGATATTTTCCGCACTCGTCGGCAACAACTGGTCCAAGTCATCGTCTATTTGTTCGAGTATTTGTCTCCGTATCTTGGGATCGATTTCCTTAAATGGGCCGTCGACACCAATATCCACAAGTGGCTCCGTATACGACCACGTAGACCCCACCACTGGAGTAAGAGGCCCTTTGATCGAGTGAAATACCAGATCGAACTTTTTTGACCTGAGCATTACATTTGTAGGAAGTACGTTCGAATGATGCGGAAGAGCCAACATTAACAGTGGCTTGGCGGCCTCATTCGGTATGTGAGAAGTGTCCAGCATAGTTTGCGTTGCGTAGTCGAAGGTCACGGTAGCATATCGTGCACTGCTTTGGGTTTTTGTGTCTGGAGTTGAAGTTCCCGTCGTCGATGATGCAGGTGAGTGAAACTCCCATGAAACCTGGCCACCAGTGGGGTAAACGCCGGCATGGTATATTAGACGACGTAGACCCGTTGACGAATCTGCTGTTTTTTCATCCGAATCAGATACCGTTTGATTAGAATTTGTTTCTGGGATGTGCGCAAGTCTGATGATACCGGTAAACTTTGCAGATGATTTTATTGTTGTTCTTGTCGCTGTATCAAATACAAGATTCATTGGTTCCGAGGCAAACATTATCCAGCTAAGCCCCTCAGCATTCTTAAAGATGAATTGTACACCACGGATCGTCGTACTCTTCTTATCGCTTTCGTCGATACTGCAAACGCCAAAGAGTCGTCTCCGCGATCCTTCCGCCTCTGCGTTGTCTGTGAAGTCGCTGAACTTTTCATTGTCATCGCCTGGACATTGTACTGATTTGAATTTGCTCAATGGAGAGAAGATCGGCGATGCATTCAAGACTTTTATCGTCGCATACGGGCTTCCTTGTACTAATGAAGTTTCCCATTTGCTTCCTGGTGATGACACGAAGCGAAGAGTGACACTGAGTGGGTCAAATTTTGTAATGTATCGGTTCTGTGCATCTTCCAGAGTGGATATTGTAATGTCTGGCTCAAAGGCGTCTCGAATGGATAGTTTTTCCACCACCCGGTGCGCCGCTGGATAGGAAAGTTGTAAATAAGAATCCGACCATTTGTAAGCATAGGGATAAACAACAATCGGATATGATAGGCCTTCTTCGTCAGCTTTCAGCACAAGATTCGTCCAGAAGGCTCCAGTTGGAAATGGGAAGATGAATGTGCGAGGTATTGTTTCTGACAACAACGTAGGATGAAACAAGTCCATTGCGAGAAAGTTCTCCACAGGGTCATCGTATGCGGATCGATCAACATGTGTATATGGAACAAATCCGTATGCTGGCATCGGATCAGACTGGTTCGGAAAAACGACCACCAAAAACAAAACAACTCCCAACACTAGCATCGATATTGGAACCAACCCAATAGGATATGGCCGATCACGAGGCGGTGGCTTCGATGAGTCACCATTTGTAATTATCAGATGTGGTAGGTCTCGTTCACCCAGTGTGGACGGCTCGTCTTCGCGATCTGTTGGAACAAGTTCCTCTCCGAACAGAGAATCATCGTTGTCCACATCTGGGACCTCGGCTTCAACGCCACTCCCATCTTCAGTGCTTCCATAAAAATAGTGATATTGCGGTCTCGATCGAGCTGATAATGACACGGCCTCGTTGCTATTGTTGTTCTTGTTGCCTGCCCCCATGGTGGTTGTTGGAGAGCATTTGTGTATTACAAGCTTCAAAAAGAGAAGAGGAAGAAATGATGAATGAGGCAATAGTACGTATGGCAACTACTAAATATGCGCAGTAACAGGCAGGCTTCTAAATAGGAATTCGAAGCTAAAAAATACCTTATAGGAACGAAAACCTCCACTTTTCGTTATTCGGGTAAGCAGCAACAAGTACGTACGTCGTTTGGCTGTCAACATACTCAACTGTACTGGAAATGGTACAGATAGTGTCCACCCGGTCAGAAGGTCTCATCACAAAATCCCTCATTCTCCAACCACCAACGGAAAAAGGACCATCAGGGTCAACTTATTCAGATGACATTCTACACTTTCCAACAATGAAATCGAGTTGCAGAGTTCTCTTCTCAATTTTTTTGGCATCTGGTTCATTTCTGCAATCTGCATCCTTCCAGTATCCGATCGCATCAACCTCCAGTTTCTCCTCCAGACCACAAACTACTCTGAATGTTGCCCCGACGTCAATAAAAGACGCGAAGGTGGCGATCACACCAGATCCTTCCATCTGGGAGGACGTAGCACTCGTATTTCACCCGGGAGATATATCGAACGATATTGAAGCTACTCGCTCCTATGTACAGACTGTCAGTCTCTTGCGAGTTGGAGTTCCATCCTTGTTCTTTGGGTTGTCAGCCACCGCCGCCTATCCGACTGTCGCAATCGCCCTTGCCAACTTGATCAACGATTCTGGAGTGTTTGCAGTGGTCGCACAAGATTCGTCACAGTATATTCAAAACATTTTGACTACTTCGGGACTCATGTTCAGCATTTTGTTGGGACAAACCTATTATTTCATGTATCAGCAGCAGGAAGCAATTTACCTTGCCCTGTTCGAAGAGGTTTCTACAGCAAAATCATTGCTAGAACAAGTGACACTGGTATCGCAGGGTCGGCAGTCGCTTTATGAAACTATTTTATCTTGTGTCCAGGATTATGTTGTGAACGATTTGACCAAATTCAACGATGCAGAACCAGCCGATCTCATTTCCAATAAACCAATGGATGATCCCCTAGAACAGATTCTCTACCTTACCAGTGTTGGTGAACCCTCTCTGGTATACCAGACTGTCCGGTCGTTGCGACAAGCTCGCGCCTATCGCCTTGGAGCCTTGCAGCGAAAGCTGCCACAATTGCATGTAAGTTGATGAATGTGAGATGCGGTGTTATGGATCTAGCACACTCATTTTCTACTTTTCTGCACCGTGTAGATGATCTTGCTGTGGTCACTCGCTGCCATTGTGCTGTTCACTTTTCCTCTGTTAGGTGCAGGTGTTCAAACTATCGGTGGAATGGGAATCTTAAATGTTCAATCATGGTACTTGGGGTTCATCGTGTTTGGAATTTCTCTAGTCATGGGGGTCGTCAACGAGTTGAGAAATCCAGCCGAAGTTGGTGCTTACAACGCACGCAGTGTTTTAAACGTAATGGTGGCTGGATTGGAAGAAGAACTGGACTTGCGTGTCCAAGGAGTGTTCAAAGGACCACCGGGATATCTAGAGCCATCCGTCGACAGTGATGGTTACTCCATGCCATATTGAACAATAAGTCCATTGGTGTGTAATGGTGAAAGATGGATGGAACATAATATAGAAACGTTGCCAAGAGCATGCCCATTATAATCAGTGGTAGACGCAATAACTGGCGCTACCTTCGCATGAAAGTTCAGGTGCAAAACTGTAACTTTCATACTTTCAGCTACAACAAAACAAAAGCAATTAACAACTTTTGTTGCACATTTTCATCGCGAATCATAGAAAGTTAGTTTGGTTCAACTCACAAGTCCATTTGGCGAAAGTCAGAGAACCTGTACAGTGTATGCATCCCCACAAAGTTGCAAGAAGCTGCAAGAAGCCTAGTACTGAACGTGCACTTGAGGCCAGATTTTCAAGCACGTGTTGATTATGACAGCGGCGGTTCTGAGACAATGATTCTCCAGATTTTTGTATGTGTATCACAATTACACGGAGCGACCGCGCGTTTCTACGACTCTGGAGTACATGCTATTAGTACAAAGAAAGGTGCTTCTTTTTGAATCATCTTGTGAATTTGGCCTTTTTTCTGTCGCCGCGCCGCTTTTGTTACGTTGGAGTTGTACTATCTTGTACACACTGTGTGACAAACAAGATGCAGCAAAGTTTTTTAACACGAGAATTCAAACTGAAAAACTCACATCACATAGCGACATCTCGACAAGTGCAACCTGCATTCTTGTTGCGATTAAACGACCCATCGCATCACTACGGACGATAGGAAGTCTGTATCTTACTTCAAAAAACTACATTAGTGTATCATGTCGATGGGTGCACAAAACCCAGCCCAGGCACTTCAAGCGGCCGTGAGTGTAGGAGCAGCCCAGCAGA
This sequence comes from Cylindrotheca fusiformis, assembly GCA_019693525.1. Lineage (NCBI taxonomy): Eukaryota > Bacillariophyta > Bacillariophyceae > Bacillariales > Bacillariaceae > Cylindrotheca > Cylindrotheca fusiformis. The sequence continues at coordinate 8,269 of JAAMXS010013393.1, read as the reverse complement.
ATCAGCGCAATCCTCTATGGGGCGTCCAAGGATTCCCACCTCAGATGCTTGGTGGCCTGCCTCCTAACTTTTATCCTCAAATGCAGGCCGCTGTTTCTGCTCAAGAAACCTCCCATGCACTGGTAGCAACGGCCAAGCTGGGAATCACCAAGAAAAGCAAAGATGCCAACAGTGATTTAGTGGTAAGAAGCTCGGTACGAAAGCTCAACTCGAATGGCGGTGTTATCTCCGTTGGCAGTTGGGCTCGCAAAGTCGTCGAAGACAACCTGGACTGGTTGGTTAAGCTTGCTAGAAGAAACTTTCCAAAGGAGAATGCCATTCTTCTAGCCTACGGAGATGGCTGCGAAACGATGGTCTTGTTTGACGACCACATCAATAAGATGCCTTCCGACTTTGCTTCCATCCAGAAGATTGGAGTTGGAGTTTCTGTTGCTGATTTGGACGCTAAGAAAACCGACGTGGAATTGGCAAAAACTGGTGTTTTGCAGGCTGGGGATCCTATCTGGGAGCATTTGAAGTTTCACCAAATTGACAAGAACGCCAGCGACAAGGAAAAGTCCCTGTACATTCACACAAGCATGCATGTTTGGAGTGATGGGATGGATGGACGCCAGAGAGTTATCCAAGTCAAGACCAAGGCCCCGGGCAACCCATTCACGGCTATCAGCTATGCACCCAACCCGGCTTTTGAGCAGCAAGTCCTCAGCAAATGGAAGGGGGTACCTATTATTTCTCCTATCGCTCCGATTGCCCCTGCTATGGCTCCACCACCGGCTTCTGTTCCAGTACCAAGGCCTCCAGTGTCTGTCGATACGCTCATCTCTTTCAATCCTAAAGAGCTGTTGCTTCTTGAAAAGGCATTTGACAATGCTCTAACCCCAAGAGATCTCAAGACTGACGTTTCCAAGTTCACGGCGGACGACAAGAGAAAGTGCCAGTCTGTGATTCGACGAGCCAAGGACGAAATTGTCATAGCCAAGAAGCGGCGCAAAAAGGTTGCTACTAGCTCCAAGAAGGACGACGCCAAGTCCGAAGATGTCAAACCTCCCAAGAGTCCTGAAAAGCCCGACAAGAAATCGACTCCCAAGAAAAAGACGCCTTCCAAGTCAGCTGATGATAGCGACGATGAACCTATCTCGGCCTTGAAACCAAAAGTAGGCTCCTCGTCGTCTGCCAAGGAAAAAAAACCGAAAAAGGAATCCTCGAAAAGCCCCAAGAAAACAGAAGATACTGTCCCCAAGAAACGGGGGCGTCCTAAGGGCTCCAAGAATGAACAACCGGCGAAAAAAACCCGTGGCAAGTCCAAATCAAAAAAGTAGCGTTGTTCAAAAGAGGGGAGAACTACCTTTTTCTTGGTGTTTGGGGTTGGAAGTACTATTCGTTATATCTAGTATTGGAATGGGTAAATCATAAGAGACGGACCATTGATTTGTCTTCTTCTTTTCTCCTTCTCCGCTAGTAGGATCCGCTTGTCACATGATCTTGCTCTCTTCTTGCAAAAAAGGGTGTTGAGAATCTCTAGCTTGCTTCGCTTTCCAAACAGGTAGTGTGCTTTTCCTCCCCATGACTCATTTGCGTGTTGAGAGCGCTATTTCCTTTTTGGGATTGGATTCATTTGACTAGAATTTCTTACATAAATGCCCCCACTCACTTCTGTCTTCGATTCGTGCCCCGTTTGAGACGTACGCGCAGTAGACATCGTTCGTAGAGCCGTTGGAAGATCTTCCACACTGACATTCTCAGTTGCGATGCTACTTACGCTTCAGTACCACAACATCGAAAAAGACTCTTTGGAAAGACCATACTAGTTAATTCAGTTCAAGACATACCCGTCCTCAACGTAAATCCAAGAAAGACGATTGGAAAGCAAGTGTCTCTGGTTGCACCCTTCATGCACAGAAACGATTAACATTGGGGAGCTAGGCGAAAGGAGAGCAAAGTTGCAAGGATGGTGTCCCTGGATTCCCTGCTGGGTGCATGCCCAAACGGAGCTTGGGTGACGGAAGATGTTGCTGTTGAAGTCTTGGGTGTTGGTTCAAAGGACGATCTTCAAAAGAAATTCAGTGAAGGGGCGTTGCCACACGTTCAGGTAGAACACGGCAGCAGAGTATCAGCGTCGCCGCCATATAACAAGCATCGATATTTCTACATTCAGAAAGAAGGAACGACAGCACAGCCGGCGGTTGGTCTCAAAGACTGGCTGGATGTTTGCTCCAAGTTGGATTCGGGAGGGACGGATTCCTTAGATGCAGGAGCGTCTGAAATTATGAAGAAAGTTACGAATGGCTCAAATGCACAAGATGCGTTCAAGGAGATGTCAAAAGTCAAGGCAATTGCCCAGTCTAGTGCTCTCCCAAGTGAAGGATCCTCTGGTACTAGCAGTGATGGCTACAAATATGGCTCTGATGGGGGCTCTGGGAGTACCGTTGCAAAAGTAAGAAGCAAAGCTGTAGAGGAAGGGGAAGTTTACGTCAGGGCGGATGGAAAGAAAGTTAGACGAGTGAAAAAGTCAGCGGCCAAAGGTTCTGGATCCTCGCTTTCAGGATTTCTGGATAACAAGACCGATTCTACTTCTGCCAAACTGAAAGGAAGCCAATCAGTTTCTGGCGATGGAGAAATCTATATAAGAGCGGACGGCAAAAAAGTGCGCCGCGTCAAAAAGTCTAGCGCTGCCTCTGTTGGAGGAAGTGGAGCATCCGTTGGTGGAGAGCCAAAGAAGAAATCGCTCACAGGATTCCTGGAAAAGGATGGTACGCCACGTCCCAAGATGGGCGGTAGTGCTTCCGTTGCTGGTGATCAAATTGCTGTCACAAAAGAGAGGTCGTTGACTGGGGAAGTCTATGTCCGAGCGGATGGCAAGAAGGTTCGAAGAGTCAAGAAGTCGACAGCCACAACTGATGGTAGCAATGTTGAAATTGTAACTCGTCCTGATGGAACAAAAGTGAAAAGAATTAGGAAAGTGAAAGCAAAAGATTCAGGAGGGGGGGACGATTCTAGTGTGGGATCAGCGCCGACCGGAAAAGCTGGTTTGACTGGCTTTCTGGAAAAGGGTGCCAGTTCAGGTCCTAGAAAGGCATTCTCTGGGAGTCATTCGGTGGCTGGAGATCAGAATATTCAGGGAGAAATTTACGTACGGCCTGACGGGAAAAAAGTGCGTAGAGTCAAGAAAATAAAGCCGCTATCATCTGCTGCTGGTGCGACCGTCGCCGCGGACACCAATCCTGAGAAAAAGGAGGAGAAGCCTGAAACACAGATTTACACCCGACCAGACGGGAAGAAAGTTAGGCGAATACGTCGCACAAAAAAGGCCGACGACGCAGAGTCCGGTGGCGAAGAAAAGAAGACGTTGGGAGGATTCCTTTCAAAAGGCGAGCCGAGTAACGCGAGGAGGGGTGGAAGTGCATCCGTGGCTGGGGATATGATTGCAGTCGACAAAAGCCAGTCGCTGACAGGGGAAGTCTACGTCCGCGCCGATGGCAAGAAAGTCCGAAGGGTGATGAAAAAATCAGCACCTTCCACTTCATCGGGTGACAATGTCGAAATCATCACTAGGCCTGATGGTACAAAAGTCCGACGAATCAGAAAGACTAAACCAAAGCCGAAACAGGAAGGACTCTCTGGTTTTCTGGACTCTCAACCAAAATCGAAACCACTGGGCGGAGCAGCAACTGTTGGTGGCGACGTTATGGATAGAAAGGAATTAAAACCTCTAAGTGGAAATTTGGCGAAGCGTATTCCAGCTGCATCTGCATCATCAGAAAAGAAAGATGAACCAAAAGCTGGAGACGGGGCCGATAAGCAGTCCTCAGATATGAAGAAGTCGTTGGAAGGTTTCTTGAGCAGAATGGACGATCAACCAAAAAAGAAGCTAGGTGGCAGTTCTTCAGTTGCTGGTGATCAAATTGCTGTTGACAAGAGTCAATCCCTGACTGGCGATGTCTTTGTTCGTTCGGATGGGAAGAAAGTGAGACGAGTGAAGAAATCGACCGCAGCACAGCCTGGTGACCAGGTGGAGATCATCACTCGCCCTGATGGAACCAAGGTCCGGAGAATCAAGAGAGCGAAAAAGAAAAGTGGCGATGCTGCCAGTGCTGGTGGTGGTTTGGAGGGATTCCTCTCGCAGTCGGGAGGACCAGCAAAGAAAGGGGGCAGCGCAAGTGTATCGGGAGACATGCTCCACAGAACAGATAATCAGGGCGAAGTCTTTGTTAGACCCGATGGCAAGAAGGTACGAAGGGTGCGCAAACCTGCTGGAGCTACCACAGGAACAACGGCCAACGGTGAACAATACGAGATCTATGTTAGACCAGATGGCAAAAAGGTTAGAAGAATCAAACGAACGGCCAAGAAGAATCCGGCGAACGAGGGAGCAAGCGGTGGCGCTGCAACTGTGGCACCAGAAACGGGCACTGAGAAGGCAGCTGCTGCAACTGGCGCAGCTACGGTTGCTGGAGATCTGATGAAGTCTTCTACGAAGCCAGGAATCGTCGCTCCGAAGCCGACGGCGACATCTGAACCTGCTGTCTCGAAACTTTCTGCAGCCGACGAAGAATCTGCAACACAATATCGCAAGATGCTAAAAATGGGAATGCCAGAAGGTGCTGTTCAGCAGAAAATGTTGGTGGATGGTATCGCGCAAAACATCATCGATTCTGTTATTGCAGGCGAAATTCCTGCACCAGCTGGTAGCGCTCCAGCTGCAGCTGCTCCAGCCCCACCACCTGCTGCTGCTGCTCCGCCGCCTGCACCAGCCCCAACCGTCAAATATTCAAAGTTGTCGGCAGCTGATGAAGAAACGGCAAGCCACTATCGAAAGATGATGAAGATGGGTATGCCAGGAGGTGCAATCCAACAAAAGATGCTTGTCGATGGCATTGCTCAGAATATTATCGACTCTGTAGTTGCAGGTGAAGTTCCTGCACCAACTGGTAGCGCTCCAGCCCCGCCACCTACTCATGCAGCTGCTCCAGCCCCGCCACCTGCACCAGCGCAGCCTGCTGTGAAGTACTCATCGCTGTCACCCGCTGACGAAGAAACCGCTACAAAATACCGAAAAATGCTTAAGATGGGCATGCCAATAGGGGCTGTCTCTCAGAAGATGGCAACAGATGGTGTGGCCCAAAATATTGTTGATTCTGTTGCGGCAGGAGAAGAACCCGCACCCGCTGGCAGTGCATCGACCCTTACGCAGTTAGTCCCTGTTGGCGCCACTCAGGGTACAATGCAGCTGGTACCTGAGGGTATGGCATTGGTACCAAAGGACCAAGCTGTGGTCCCTGAGGGTATGGTAATGGTCCCGAAAGAGCAGGCTGAGAGAACTCTCCCGCCGGGCATGGTAGCTGCAGAAAAAGGTAGTCAAGTTCCAGAAGGCTTCGTCTTGGTACCGAAGGACAAAGTAAAAGGAGATATTGGCGATGACTTGGTATTGGTCAACAGGAGTCAAGTGAAAGATAGCCGGATCCTGCTGGGCAAAAAGGATGATGAAAAGCTGGACAAGGATGTGGAGGAAACTGACGAGATAAAACAAGCCAAGGGGAATCTTGTCTCTATAGATGATCTTCCGGCTCGCGTAGAACAACTGAAGAGAGAAGGTAAAACTTTTCTCCTGCAGGCGCTGCCAGATGATGCAAACTTGCAAAATGATTTTATTCAAAAGAATCTTCTCCCGAAGGATTTTAAAGCTGCCGCTGCTGCGGCGGCTGCTCCTGCACCCGCTCCTCCACCACCGAAACCAGCCCCTGCTGCAACGAAAGATAGTATTGCAGAAATTCTTGCCAAAATGTCAACGATGGGTGGCGATTTCGATGCTGAGAAAATGGGTGATTTGCTGCAGAAACTGCAGGAGTCTGAAAAGAGGCAGAAGAAGCTTGAGAAGCAGCTCGCTGCTGCTGGAATGGCAGTTGCGGAGGACATTGACTACGATGTTTGTCTGACGAAAATTGCAGAAATTGGAAAGAGGATGGGTGAAATTGGAAGCTCTGATGTTACTCATCCTGACAAAGATGAGCAAAACAGGCTGCGTGAAGAATACTTCAAGCTTGAACAGGATATGGAAAAGTATAGCAATGCGCTAGTATTGACTGATGAATATCAGGCGGAGGAGAAGAGGAAGGAGAAAGAGTGGGAGGACACTAATGCCCCAGAGAACTTAGAGGCACTGAAAAAGCTTCGACGGCATATGCCAGTTGAGGTCAGAAACATGAGTGAGGCTCAGTTGACAAATGATCCTTCCCCTAATGGCCAATATCTTCCTGCAGGGACAGCTAAGAAGTTCAAGCGGACAAATGTTCTCCAAATTATCAGGCGTGATCCTGATGATTTGGCAAGAATGCACCCGTCAACGCTTGAAAATATGCGAGTTACCGGTCTAACGCTGACGGAGAGGCGGGCTGTCTATGAACACGTGAGAGGCATTGGTCCAATATGGGAAGGTGGTAAAGCTGAGAAGATGACCGAGCGCAAGTGGACATGGTTCAACATGATGAAGAATAACTTCAAAGAGAATCTTGCGTCTTACAAGCGTCATGTCAGTCAATATGGCCCTCCAGGGGCTCACCCGTATGCCACAAGGGCCAACCCAAATGAAGGCTGCCCCTTGATTGGAAAACAGTGCCCATTGAAGGCTGACAAATTGATCGACTATGATGGTGACTACGGTTGGCCGGATGAAGCAATATACGAAGTATCCGATGTGAAGAAGGCTGATGTTGAAGATTCTGGCGCTAGAGCAAAGGCAGAAGCTCTAGAGTTGATGAAAGAGAAGAAGGCAAATGAACGAGCTGATGCTCTTAAAAAGCACTACAAAGGAAAGCTGCTCCAAGTTTCAAAAGCTAATGGAAGTTGTGAAAGTATGGATGAAATCATGGATAAAATGGAATTTGGACTGGAGAAATGGATCGAAGATATTCTGGATTTGGGCGACGATAAGTCAAAGCTCACTGACGATGTGAAGAAGAAAGAGGTTGCAAATTTTTTGCTTGTAATGAATGACTGCAAGTTGGGTGTGTACGATTTTTGCGGTAGATCGGGAATGCAACTCTCTGGAAAGAAGACGGCGGACGAAAAGCCAGATCCTCGGAGTGCGATTGAATGTAGATTGGCGGAGGAAGTCCACGAGACGTTCGCGATCTTTTCAAAGTGGATCGAAGACCGCATGAAATTCACTGAGATTATGGATACAAAAATCAAGAACACGACAAACGATTTGACCGGTTTATTGGAAGAATTGCATGGTAGAAACGTGAAAACACTTGCCGCTTTAGGCGTTGAGAAAGGTGAGCGTTCTCGACCGCTCAAGAGCATCGAATCCATCACAAAGGAAGCGAAGGAAAAGATTGCAGCACGAGAACCCCCGCCTGCTCCTGCAGACGAAGGCGGCGGTGGCGGCGGCGGTGGGATGCCAGGCCGCGGCGGTGGTGGACGCGGAGGTTTATTGGTGAGTGAGGTCATTTTAAATTGTGTTTCTTTTCAAGTGGTCAAGTTGCTTATCCGTCTATCTCCAACACTTTACAGGATGCGATTGGGCGTGGGCGAGGGCGCGGCGGCGGCGGCGGTCGTGGGGGTTTGCTGGTAAGTCTGGTCCATTCGTCTAGTCGTAGCGTTGTTTCCGCTTTTCAGTTATCTCATTCAACTCATTCTGACAATTTTTGTTTTCAGGACGCCATTTCGGGAGGCAGAGGCAGAGGCAGAGGACGGGGTGGCGGTGGCCGTGGAGGTTTGATGGTAAGCCAAGCCTGTTCGTGTGCTTGTAGCGTTGACTTGGCTGTGAAATTGTCTTATTGTATGAACTCTGTTCAATGTTTCGTTCTCAGGATGCCATTGCAGGCAGAGGAAGAGGACGCGGAGGAGGCGGAGACGGCGGAGGCGGACGTGGAGGTCTCCTGGTAAGTGCAGCTTTTGTGTACATTGGTCTTTCAGCTTCTTTTGTTTATGCTCTCCTCACGTTTCCTCTCTTTTAAACAGGATGCTATTGCAGGGCGAGGAAAGAAGCCAGGCGGAGGCGGTGGTGGTGGCAGAGGAGGTTTGATGGTACGTGGCAATCATGTGTTCCTTTTTTTTTACTCGGGGAAGATACTCTGATCTTGGTTTTCATGGTAAAACAGGACGCCATTGCAGCCAGAGGTCGTGGTGGAGGCGGAGGCGGCGGCGGGGATGGAGGAGGCCGAGGAGGACTGATGGCGGCCATCGCAGCCCGCGGCGGTGGTGGTTAATAGGCAACCAAAGTTCAAACGCATCAACGAAGATCCCTAGCCTGTCTCAAAAGTTCCAT
>JAAMXS010013358.1:0-10297 GCA_019693525.1 Cylindrotheca fusiformis | reverse complement strand
GGGACCAGTTTGTTGCGTGGATCCAGCTCCAGTAGACTCAACCTGGAGAATACTGTTGGACTTCCAGTCAAGAGAAAGAACGCACTGGACGCAAAGAGCGGCAAGATCCTCACGATAAATTGTTTTCGAGCTAGCCTCAACTTTCGAGTCAAGACTATTCAACTTCTCAACTCTCAAGTTGTCTTGGACTCCCTTCGCAAATGTATAGCCAGGGAAATTTTCAAATCTTCCAGACGGTCGAATGTAGACGTAGGGGATACCAGATGAATCCAAAATTTTCAGATAACTATCGCCTGAACCTGATGCATTCTCGAATTCGCCATCCGTTTCAACAACAACCACCCGTTTTATCCCCCCCTCACGACAAGCCTCTATAGACGACTGGAACATCTTCATCGAAAACGCTGGGTCATCAACGACCTGAATTGTCCTTGATCGTGGTCTGTCCATGTAAAACTCTGTAGTTTTGTCGTTCGGACCTTTCTCATAGGACCCCATTGTCACCGGGCGCTTCTCAAGAGTACATCGAGTGGCCAGTATGGCAGCATCAAACCCTTGGACTCTTGAAGTGATGGAATCTGAAGAACTCATATCTGTTAATTTAATAAATGATTCGTCAGCCTGTGCAAGAATGAAATTCTTGCTGAGAATTGAGTTTAGAGCCACACTTCCAGCGGCAACTGCTGTGATTCCCCTAGGGCTCCCCCCAACTCCAGATATACCAGTTCCATACAGCGATCCGCATCTTTGTAGGAAACCGTAGATACACCCACCAAGATAACCTCCAGGGCCAAATATGCAGACTTTTTGTTTGTCATATGGTTTTGCAGCTGATCCCAGGGATAAACAGAAAGACGACCACGGCAAGAGCAAAAGGAAAAAGCCGATGGCCCGCCTGTAGGGTTTTAAGCAAATCCGAGGATACATCGTTCACTTCAGTATCAGAACAGTCTTGGAGACCGCAATATGGCTATGATGTAGCCTCCTGTGTACAATCGTCAGGGCTCTCAAACGTGACCCTTGTTCACCACCAGGACAAATCATTTCAACAGAAAGAAGTAACTTTGTTGCAGAAGATCCTTCGCCAATGATGACGTACACATTCCACTCGAACACGGACACTACAACTATTTCAGCTCCTGCTATTCAGCTTGAATATCCATAAATAGACTAGTGTGTCATCTCATTGTAGCAGCCAATGGAACAAGATAACTTCGATTGAATGGCTTCGTTGGAAATAGTCAGAGACTTTTGTATCCAATTGGTGTTTGTACATCCACGGTATGGACTCTAAATTAAATAAAAGTTTATTTCGTGCAACTTGGCTGTCCGGGTTTCTAACTCAAAGAGCAAGTGCCTTAATAGAGACCAAACATCAAGAAATATCCATGTTTACCTATTTCTTGATGTTGCTCTTGTTGGAATCCATAACGTGCGCTGGAGACCATCGAGAACCATAGTATTTTGGTTCACCAACTTTCCAGCCTGGTACCTCGCTCATAATTTTTTCTTCCTGAGCAAGCAGCTTTTTCTCCCTCATAAGGTATTCGCGATCTGCTTCGTTCTGCAGCAACGGAGCAAGAGCATAGCGCTCTTGTCGTTCAAACAACCTCTGTTCGCTTCTCTTCCTGTTGCCAGCACCAATCCGGGAGTACCCCCAAAACATGACGATGGAAGTTCCTAAAAAGAGTTGCCATCCTTTTGGGCCACGACGACCTCTTGTGATTTCGAGTGGGGTCTACCATAGCATAAATCCAATGCAATACAAGTGAGGACGATCGCGCTTGTAAACCGTAACGCCACAAACAACTATGGATTCGCTCCCTCCGCTTACCTTCACCCAGCCTCCGGGCGGCGCAACTTCCTGGACAGCCTTAAAATGAGGATCTGGCCTGACACTCATTCTTGTTGATGGTGGTAAATTCTAGCCAAATATAGATGCAAAGAGTCACTTCTTGGGGCGCAAGTGTCATGGTCGTCCTGCTGGCGTTCAGCAATCGCTGCTTTCGTACGAAGCAACGTGATCCTAGCGCTGCTGTTTGTATTGCCGTGGACTTGGTTATGGGGAACATTTCCCCCTTATTGGATATCATCCCCTGTTTGTGAAGCCTTGGTGTGACTTTCTCAAATCGAAAGCCGATAGCCACTCTGTATGAATGAGTCAGCCTCCAATCAGAGCAATTGATGAGCTCGACAATACATATATACCTGTCCAGCATCCCTGTAAACTCATCCAAGTAAACAAAAGCATGATCAAAGGGTCCGGCTGGCTACACCTTTGTTTCAGTATCGCTTCTGCAATATCCTTGGTCTCTGCGTTCCAATTAACAATTCCCAGTGGCAGCTATCGAGAAGGATTCATTTGCGTTTCAAAAAGAAATCAGCTGACAACAAGGATATTGTCTCTTGAGAGTAGCCTGATATATCCAGACGAAGAAGGAAAAGAGCAAAAAACTTCCTTTTGGGAACAAATGTATTTTGGAGGAGAAAACTTTGAAGAAGGTAAAACGGCGGAGGAAGAGGCCATGATTCGAAGCGCCGTGCGAGTGGTAACATTTGATCTCGACAACACTGTATGGAAGACGTCAGGTTGCATAGGTGCTGCAAATGACGCGTTGGCCATATTTCTGGACAAATACAATATTGAGCAACCCAAGCGTGTTGAGAAAATAATGGGGGATCTTTTTCAAGCCAATAAGCATATGTATGCTCCTCTAGATGACAATGCAAAAGGCCCTGTTTTGTTGACAAAACTCCGAACGGATGCCATATACCAGGTTTTGAAAGATTTCAACGGGTATACAGAAGAAGACGCTTCCAAGTTTGCCCAAGAAGCATTTGAATGTTGGACGAATGCACGTCATGATGCCATTCCCAGCAACTTCGCGGGGAATGTACTAGGCTGTCTTGAGAGAATATCGAACATGGAAACAACAGGTGGCAATCCAGTTCTCATCGGAGCGATCACAGATGGAAATTCAGATCCCAGAAAAGTCGATGCACTCAAGAAATACTTCGACTTTTGTGTCAATGCTGAAAGTGTAGGTGTTGGTAAGCCCGATAGAAGGGTCTACCTTGAAGCAATTCGACGAGTTGTGTCCCATCCATACTTCGAAGATCTGGGACGAAAGCCGACCGACAGCGATGATCTATTAGAGGACGCAGTTGGACCGTACTGGGTCCACATTGGAGACGACTTTTCGAAGGATATAGTGCCGGCGAAGGGCTTGAAAATGCGAACAATCTGGGCACAGGAACTCATACGAAACAAGCTGCAAGCGACAAAACTTACTGAGGAAGAGAAGACCCGCAACGTTGAAGACTTTGTCAAAGAGGTTTCCGAAAAGAAAGTAATTGAGATGTCGATAGGAGCAGGTGACTATCTCGTGAATTCGGTCACCAGTGAGTTTGCTGATACAGTCACAGACTCGTTCGATCAACTGAGCGACATTCTATTGACATGGCATCTCGATGGCACAAGACACTCTCGAGAGAGTGGAAAATCTTTCATGGAAGAGAAATCTGAAACCAACGCTGACACCACGCTGGTGCCTCCAAGCCCTAAACAAGAAACATTGGGACTGTTCGGTGACAGCGACTATGTAGTATCGACCGTGGCATCGCGAACATTTCGACTGTCACGAGAGGATTGCTCGATGGATATTCCGGCTCCATTTAAGAACAGAGATAAGCAATTGATGCAGGATATCATGACTATGGCACAGCTGGACAAGTCTTCAGGAGTGTTCTCTTTTCAGCCAAAGCAAGTTAAGCTGCTACAAGAAGGCAAAGTGGTGCTCATGGTAGAAATAGGTAGTACCGGAATCAAGTTTACTCGCGAGGTTTTTGTTGGCATGACTGTGGATGAAATCCTTGCTCTCACCGACGAAAATCCGGTCAATCTGAAACTTTTTATGAAAGAAGCATTTGATTCCCCCTCATTCGATGTATTCTAAAGATGCAAAACAAGCAATGTTCGAAGGAAGCAACAAAAACCCTTTCTTTATCATTATCTTTCTCCTTGTATTCTGTTTTGTGTCAAATGATCATTTAGAAAGTGTAAGCGCTACTGCCAAAAAAAAGGAAGAGAGTTGTTGGTGAGGGGATCCCGTCCATGAACCAAACCAAAGTGTTTCATCCAATTCAAGGCCACCCCACACCAAAAAGTCACTCTCCCGTTTCGAAATCTAGCCAACATAGAGGCTGCGGTCAATCAATGGTGGGATGGGTCGGATTTGCGTTCCGAGCTCTTGTTCCACCCGTCGCAGTCCTTGTCGATCGTCTTGAGTGATTAGGTTGACGGCAAGTCCTAGGTGGCCGAAACGTCCAGAACGGCCAATTCTATGGAGATAAGTTTCGCTATTCTTGGGAAAATCAAAGTTGATAACAACATTAACGGATTGAATGTCGATGCCTCGAGTGAATAGATCTGTACAACAAGCAAGAGTGACAATAATGAGAAACAAAATAGAGCTGATGGCCAAATCCAAACGGAACACCTACCGGATGTTACCAAATGCCGTGTCGCACCATTGCGGAACTCATGAAAAACGCGATTCCGATTTGCTTGCTGCATCTTAGCGTGAATATAGTAGCAGGAGTATCCAAGTTCCGTAATTTTCTTCGCCAACAATTCCACACGGTTCACGGAGTTGCAGAAAATGATACTTTGGTTAATCTCCAATTTGGAGAATAAAGTGTTGAGGCAGTGAACTTTTTGCCTTTCCTGGACGTACGCGTAAAATTGAGTAATACCTCTCAGTGTAAGTTCGTCCATTAGATTGATACTGTAAGGGTTTGGGACGAACTTCTTGCAGAAACTCTTGACTGTAACAGGGAAGGTGGCACTGAAGAGACAGATTTGATGCTGTTCATTGCAGTTGTCGATAATTTGCTCCAGTACAGGCTGGAACTCTGGGGATAGAAGCTTGTCGGCTTCGTCCATGATAATAGTTTTCACATTGCTGAGGTCAGCCACTTTCTTAGACGAGAGATCAAGAATTCGTCCAGGTGTAGCCACGATGATGTGAACAGTGTTGTAGAGACGCATGATGTCGTCTTTTAGGGATGTACCACCAGTAGTTACCATACATTGGATCCCCATGTGCTTTCCCATTTCTTTGACGATGGCAGATGTTTGTAGTGCAAGCTCCCGTGTTGGTATAAGAATTAGCACTAGAGTTGGTTGGAGAAAGGTGAGAACTTTTAATTTGTGTATGAAACAGGCGAAGCAGAAAGGAAAAATTGAGCAACGCATACCTTGAATGTTCTTTTGTTCTGGATTTGTTTTTTCTAAGCAAGGGATGATATAAGCTGCTGTCTTTCCAGTTCCATTCTTTGCTCTTGCAAGTACATTCCTATCTTGTAAAATGATAGGGATGGCTTCTTCTTGAATAGGACTCGGTCTTTCAAATCCTTTCTCGAAAATTCCCATGAGCAGCTCGCGCTTCAAGAAGAAGTCTTCGAATTCGCGTCCTTTTGTGTCAGTGACATCCTCAGTCCTGTATCTGGTATCCTTGCTTGGTTGTACCAGTCCATCCCGGAAAGTGCCGGTGCCCGCGACTACAGGTTTACCATTCTGTGTAGTGGAAGTCATTCTCTTTTCAAATCAAGTTGTAGAGAGAGGAAGGTTGTATGTATTGGTTGACACCCAAACACCTGCTGGTTCTTGGGAATCCTTGGCGTAGAAAGTCTACGAGAAAAACGTACTAGTTGTACTGGAAACAATGGCACCCAGCAATTTGCGTTTGTTGATGAAGAGAAGAAGCCTGAACACCTATGCTTCTCGTTCTGTAAAACCTGTTGCCTGCAAAATCGAGATAAAAGAAACCAAGTTCGATGCACTGAACGTTCTAGCTGAGGTTGATTTCTTGAGTTTGATGTCTTGGGATGATCAATGTGTTGAAAATGCTATCGGAGAGTTGCCGACACTGTGCCAGCCTGCCCCTAGCATTTCGTGAACAAATACTGGATCGGATTCGTCCATTTTCACGTAACCCCAGTATCGTACCTGGAAGCCACCAAGTTCAGCTGGTTTTGCAGTAGGACGTACGGTGCTTGGATTGGATGATTCCTGGATCTTTTGATGACCGTTAAGTACAGCACAAATCTCCTGTCTGGCCTGTTGACGGCCATGGTTGTGGAGGACCTTGACCCATCCGACTAACTGGAAATATTCTTCCACAACCAGTCGTCGGGCTTGATGGGTTGGGAGAAAACCTGACGACAGAAGTAAGCGAAATGCAACTCACTTTCGCAAAGGGAGAGGTTTCATCATCCATTGCTTCTATCAAGACTCATGTTTGCTGCTGTATTGCTAGTCGTCCTTTGCTACCCAGCCCAGAGTTTTGTCCCATCTCGCACTTTACCATGCAAAACTGAGTTGTGGGCAGGCTTCGGGGCGACAAAGAGCCAACCGAAGAACAAGAAGAAAAAATCAAAGAATCTTTCATTCGATGTCAGTGCATCAATTGTAAGATTGGAAAAGAAATATGAGAAAATGACCTTGGCTTCGGCAAAGAAAATCGCAAAGGGGGAAGCAGATCCTCGATGGGCATCTGATGAGGAAGCTGAGCACGAAGAACATATTACAAGTGAATTCGTTGTTGCAGCCCGAGCGCCCACCAAACAGGGAGTTCATGACTGGGTTCCCATTGCGCAGCTATGTGTTGCTTATCCCGAAAGCAGCTATCATGGAGATGAAAGCAACAAGGAAATTTTGCAAACAGCTGTTTCAACCTATTGCCGCGAGATTTCGCATGTCGCAGGGATGGGAGCACAAATGTTCTCGTCAGTTGCTCGCAACGACATGCAATACAGTGTTGAGCCACTTGATTCGTTCTTCAAGCACGTATACGAAAGAGTTGTCGAAGAAAATAACGACAAGAAAACATTGTCTAAAGCTGAAGCAAGAAGCATTCTTGGACTCGAAAAGGAAACAGAGGTAGACAAAACAAGAATTAAACAAGCCTACCGGAAGCTGTCCTTTGCTCTTCATCCTGATAGACTCGACACGTCGGCAGATGTTGAAGAGGCGGCCACAAGGTATGCAAATGTTCAAGCAGCGTACGAGACTTTGACCTCAGGAGTTAGAGAAAATGGAAAATCTTGGTATGAGAGTCTTGGCGGCCGCGCCAGAACTGACTTTCATCGAATCGACTTGTTATCGTTGTCAGATGCTCAAGCAAAAATGGAAGCGCAGAGAATACAAGGCTCACTCATGGGCCTCGATGGAGATCTTGTACAGTCTTTCGTTGCAAGGCATTTGAGATCCGAGTAATGATGATGATCAAAAGCATTTCTAAATAACTATATTATTTTGAAAACAATTTGTAATCTAGCTTGTTGTAGAGGAAGAGCTCCCACAAACAACTCTACTCTTAGAGTGTTTGGAACACTCTGATTGTGCTGTATTCTTTATTTGTTGTAGTAGGTGCCTTAGTCTAAGATAGTCTCAAGATAATCTCCCCCTGGGCTAGGCTACTTGAAAGTGGCCAGGAGGATAGTGTTGGGGAATCCATTGCTGGGAAGAGATGCAAGAAAGAAGATTTTAATAGGCTATGACTATTCGTATTCCTGGTTCTGAAGAAAACTGTGCTACAGATGGTCGCAAACATCGCATTCGTGCAGATTTGGAGTCTCCCATTTACCCAGTGGCGGGCAATTGCAGTCGACTTTGTTGACTCCAATGAGACTTCGCTATTCTCTGTATGTCCGTCTGTACGACAATTCGCACGAGCGCCAACCATACTGCTGTTTGTCACATCCAAACCCTTGAATCCAAGGAAAAGCAGCTTGCACAAACCTAGAATGAAGGATGTCATCATTCAGGCGAGTGGGCCGCGGCGCCGAAGCATCGTCATGCGGAACTAAAGCCCCGCTGTTGACGGCTTCCACTGGCGTAAAACCATGGACTGGTGGAATCCATCTCACCTCCGTTGGTGTGACTGACTTGGACAATTTGTTGGGTGGGGGGCAGCCACTGGGAACATGCATGCTTCTCCAAGAGGATCGATGGAACCGTGACTTGTCAGTTTCTCTCTTAAAGTACTGGTGTGCTGAGGTGTGTATGAATGGTCATTTGCAATGTGCGAAATGTGCTCACGAAATTCATGCTGTTCTTCTCACCCATGATCACTGCATTTGTAGGCTATTTCCCAGGATCAACATCTGATCATTCCGGTCGGAGAAGAAATGAACCAACCTTTCACTATGCCACGAAGCGAACCCCTCGATATCAGGAAACCTCGCAAGAGAGAGATCGAAGATCTGCTACTGTCTCTGCCTCGGAACCTTCACTGGGCAAAACAAGAAAAGGCTGAGCACACGAATCATCAATCTACGAATCTCGGTATCTTGGACGAAGATGACAGCGATGAAAAGGCTGAAGAGGATTTAGAAATTGCTTGGCAGTATAAAAAGTCTGTTCAACAGGAAAGACTGGCTCAACCCCTATCACAGAAGAAAACAACGTCGGGGGGTTCAAATGTGTTTTGTCATTCCTACGATCTTTCTGGAAGGTTGGCTGATCAGGCAACTATTGATCCATCAAAGTATATTGCTACGATCAAGTCCGTGGAGCCAGTAGCTGTTACGAATTGTGGAGTGAAGCTGTTTCATGAATTGGTCTCGCTGTTGGGTTCAAAGGATGGAAAGCCGATGCGATTGCTACTTTACCGTCCAGAAGTTGACATATTGGCGTCCGCCCTGCCTTTGCTTCTCTCCTATATCCGCAGACGTTCCTTGCCTGTGGTTTTGCTGGTACATGCAACTCCAAGCAATGATTTCAAGTCTTGGTCGAAACTTTCCACCGCTTGCGATGTCGTTCTGAAGACTGAAGGATTCTCTTCGCGGAGGGCGTATCCTCCTCCACCAGAGTTTCGTCTTTTGCAAGGCATTTTGACCTTTTCTAAATTGACTACGCTCACGGCCGCAACGGCCACTGGGGGTGGCTTCTTTGGGGATATCAGTGTTAGCAAACGGCCTGCTGCTTTCATCTACGGTCTCAAGAGGGACAGACGAAAATTGCACATTTCCCTGCTGCATATCCCACCAGAGGATTATGCCCAAGGAGGTGGCAGCGTTGGGTCTGGCGTCAGGTCTGGAGGTGGTAAAGCCCCCGAGAAAAAGAGTACGGGTCTTGGGTGCTCGTCGAATATTTCAGGGTCTGCCTTGGATTTTTGAGGTACGTCGCTTGGAACTCTGTTCTGGGTAGCAATCGAAGTATATAGGCGTTGTCCGGGGCTCTTTTGTGGCTTTGTCATCGGCAAAACGTCGTTGATGGGTCGCTGCTCGTGAGCTTGTGCGAAGCACATTAGGATGTCAAATACTTCGAAGAAAAACGCAAAGCGATCTTTATACCCAGCGTGATTCTATGCAGTGGATTAAAGCTGGACCTGTCTGTCGAAACAATCTCTAACTTTATTCTTTATTGTATTTTGAAGCAATGGAAGTGAAGAAGTATGCAGGAAAATGGGTGATTGCCTGTTCTCGATCATCAACGTTTGCGAAGACGAGAGATTTATCTCAACTGGATCCTTGAAGTCGTTTGATGTGTGCTTCGCGCTTTTTCTTTAACTTTTTCAACGCACGTTTTGAGATCTCGGAGCCATCGGCGTTCAGGGTCGGCATGCCGTCGTCTGAAAACTCTGCGAATTGACCCTCATATATCCCAACTCGAAACAAATCATACACTGGAACAGACATGATATCTACAGAAGTTGATTTCTGTTTATCTGCCTTCTTGCCCGCTTTTTCAGCAGAATCAGGAAGGCAGAATCGCCAGCCATTTTCATCTGCGTTCTTGTTGTCTATTATTTCCACTCCGTTTAGCTGCACTGATGCTCGAACCTCATCACAGAGTCCAAGAAATTTGCTCGTTTGATCGTCAGATGGTCGATCACTCAATGTCTTCAAAGCCAGGTTTCTTACTTTCGATCTAAAGGAAACAAACTCGGCTATAAGAGCAGCATTGTCACCATTGATGGACCCGGATTCTGAGTCCTGAATTTTGAGCCCAATTTCGGTGGTCTTTTTTGAAAAACCGACCAGACGCAGTAGTTCTCGAACAGTTCGTAGTGTCGCCGTCATTGGTTCTATAGGGCCCTCTTGAACCATCGAAAGATATTTGTTTCCGTGTTCTACTATCTTCATGATCTCTTTGACAAAGTTGGCCCCATGTAAATCATTTCGAAGAGCTAATCGACTGTTGTTTCGAACTTCTTCCGAAAGCTTGAAGAGAGACGTTTCTTTGACGGTCCACATTTTGCTGTTAGTATGGGAAACACCTGATACCCAC
>JAAMXS010013316.1:0-12604 GCA_019693525.1 Cylindrotheca fusiformis | reverse complement strand
GCTTTCTCACGTCTCATCGACTTGTCCTCAGTAGTAGTTTCAAGGCTTTCATCCAGAGACATCTTCAAGATGCTTGCTAGCGTTGAGAATGAGTTGGACTCTTGGCTGATAGCTTGCTCTTGCAGTACTGTATGGAGGACTAAATAGCAATGTAGCTGTTGTACAATCCACCTAACGATGGAACTCCGAAGAGTGATATTGTTGGAAAGTCACGAGAGATGCCAGAGGCCCAATAACCACAGCAATTTCGCTTTGATATCATGGATCCCACAGGTCAGACCAGCATCTGGAAACCAAACCAACAAAAGTAGCTTTGACCAGTAGAAATAATAATAGCTGTCGTACTCTATCCAAGACCTAGCTACTGTTGCTGGGAAGAGTGAAGCAAAACTTTAGATTGTATTTCAGACTTAGTTATTCCCATTTCGGACAGGTCGTTTTGGCCTTGACTCCAAAACGGAAGAGGGCTGACTTCCTGTTAGCTTTTGATTGGTTGCTTTGAAGCTTGGACACGCGGGACTTCCCGGAACGTTATCTCACCGACCAAAAACGGAGCAAGCCGCGCCGTGACTCATCTCTTCCTATTCTCGAATAATTCCGACTCTGAACAAGCAAGTCTAACGACGAGTTCGCACAATGTTGTCTGATCAGGCAGTGAAAAGAAGACAAAACGAATGACAAGGATGAGAACTCATCCATTATAAGCCACTGCACAAAGCCTATCAACTATAAGTTCGCAGAATGTTAGCTTCCGGCCGACAAAAGATGAAACGCAGCGGCAAGGAATTCATGGATTCGTATCGAGCTGCAGTGAGCTCCGAGCAAACTGAGGAACCATTAATTCCAGAAAAGACGGTCGAATCATCATCTTCGGATGATCCATTAGGAGAGGAAATATCGCGTATATTGAACCAGAATAGCTCTTTTCAATCACTCAGCAGGCAAGAAACGAGTGCAGAGGAGTCATGTATGTTTCGGCCTCTTCTATCCAGCCGCAATTGGAAAGTGGTCAAGCCACGCCTGATAAAAGTGTTGAAGGAGTTTACGACTTGTCCACGTCAGAAACTACAAACTATTATACAGAAACAATGGGACTTCTTCTTTTGGAATACAAAGCCCAAAGGAGTGGCCGGTCTATTGTTCATGGTGTTGCTAGCGATCTCGTTTGTCACATCCGCAACGGTTGTGACAGTCTCAACTATTTGGTGCCTCAAGTCGGTTGGGATTATCATTACCATCGCCGTCTCTGGCTTGTTTGATATCCATGAACTTAAGGACATGGTGCCCAAACGTCTCTCCGGAGGTGTTTCAACCTTACTTTCCATATTTCAGTGGATAGACAGATACATTCTGCTGGGAATTCAATTCGCTGGTCGAGAGTGGAACAAGAATGACTTTGAATGGAACGACGGCAAATGCGCAGAGAGTGCTTGTACACGTTTATGGTCCTTGCCACCACCCTCCGCCCGCGAAAAAAGTATGCCATTGTGTTGTGAAGAAGAGCAGCTGAAGCGAGAAAGCTGGAGTGCGGATACAACCCAGCACTCTGCTTCCATCAATTATTGCTACAACATGATGAGAGAGTCCTTTGTCCGAAACAAGTATTCAAAGCTGCGCAAGGCGGTTCCCGCGAAGGTAGATAAGCTGGGCCCTGTTGTTTCGAAGACAGAGAGCGATGGGCATACTATTGCTTACACCAGCGAGCTGAATACTCCTCGCAACGCTGCTGCCACACCAAGGGTGCAGAACCTTTCCATAAACACATCTTCGTTCCCTGAAAGCGATGACGATGATGACAATTTTGAAGAGTCCATGGGAGCGCTTCAACTGAAGAGCCCTACCGACGCGGTGGAGATAATTCGAAAACTGGACCTGTTTCACTCCAATTCCCATGATACCATTCCTGAAGTTCGAACTGACGAGTCAATGTCCCATGATGGTATAGATGCGATGTTGAATGATGAAGATATATCCTTTTTGCAGACGACAGAGCGGAATCGAAGAGATGGTCCAGAAGTTGCGGACCCAAACAAGGAAGCTGACATGAAGTGGATGGATGTGGGTGCGGAAATCGGCCTAAAGCTGCTTGGGTCAGCGGCTGTGCAGAAGGCTATGACATCCCATGACACGGCAGAACGCATCAATACTATAAAAGAAAACTTTGCAGCTGGTAGGAAAACGCCTGATCGAGGGCGACAGCGACAAACCACTAACTCATCTGACAAGGAAGCTGAGATGAAGGCCCTGTCACATCCCGTCCATTCAATGTGGACGTCTGCCTCATCTGCTGCAGTAATGAAAGGCGTGATTTCTCCTGTCAGCTCGATTGACAGTAGCGAGGAAATTGTAAACGACGAGGGATCATCTATGGTGCAGCTTGAAGGTGATCACACTGCAAACCCACTCTTTTGCGAAGCATCTGTTTCAGAGAGCTGCTCAAACGCATACGGCGAAGAATTGGCACCTGCAACGGCGCATCCATTAAATGATGAAACGGCTGATAGAGGCGCCATTAAGGACTCGCATTTGACGAGATCAAGATCCCTTACACCTCAAAGAACGATTTCCAGAAAGAATACTCCTCTCACGCCGAAGACACCAAAACGAAGCTCGGTTGGGAAACGTTCGAGGTTACTCCCTGGTGTGAAGATTGTTGTTCCCTTGTTTCCGTTGCAACCAGATTTTAAGCCATCGCGGCAACTGCTTCAATCGAGTTACCAAATGGCTACGGTTGTGTCCAGCACCCGATTATACGTAGGCAATAAGAAGAAAAGGAATTCAAATGGAAACTTTGAAACCAACTGTCTTTCTGTGACGGTAAAACTTGATAAATCATTTTTGAGAGGAGGAGAATTCGCTGAGTTGACGTTTCGTGTCATGGACGAATGGGGGGATCGATACATGCCCAAGCATTCCAAGCTACCGGTAGGGTCATGTGTTGCTACAAGCTTTGGACTCGGAGTTCTCGTCGGTTGGCGTGTGGAGGATGACTGCCATGTTGTTCGATCCTTATGGCAAAGAAGAGGATCAGGTAGTGTCTCAGCATATCTAAACAGGGACTCGATTCATTCAACGGTCCCCGCTGCGGTTGGATTCAAGGTTAAGACAACTCATGGGACTGGTGTAGTCGTAGCATACAAGAATGGAGGCAAGGATTTTCAAAGTGGGAAGTACTTTGTCCGAATGTCAGAAAGAGGCAATAAACTGTACGGCCAAAGCATCGAGATTGCCCATTCAGAAGTTGTATCATGTCCCAGTGCTCAATTCATTCCTGTCATAGAGCACATACGAGAAGCTGCAAAATACCGACTCCAGCTCTTTGACTACAAAGAATCCTTGGAAGCGAGCAACCGTAATGTGAAGAACGATCCATTGGCTTTGGAGAGTGTTGCATGGCAAAACGTTTCCAAGTGGTCAGATATGGTATGGAAGAGCTTTCTTCGGGCCATTGAGGAAGATGATGACTTTGACGAGGGTATGAACGAGTTTATCTCAACTATGGTCAGCTTTCTTGACAAACTAGACACTTCCCATTCAGGTGATGATTCGAGTTCAGAAGACAACCTTGTTGTTACAGCTTCAAATAGTATGGATGCAAATAGTACGGATGTATCCGAGTCAGAGACGATGGAGAATAATTGGGTTTTCAATGTCTTCGGGATATTTGGCTCGCACGATAGCTCTGAAAGTGCTGCAAGTGAGAGTATTGAAGTAGAGTGGATCCCGACTGATCCTGACCAGAGCAAATCTGTACAGAAGTCCTACAAACGCATATATGGTGTTATCAGAACAATGTTGAGGACCATTGCTTTGACTCGAGCCGCCTGTGTGGACGAACCGGATTTTAAGTTGGCGCTTTCTATCTGTCACGAAGTCCTTCTCTTTGTGAAAACGGTCATCCGCGTTCAGCAGAGGAATACCAATCCGTACTCCATCAAAGTCTGGCACCGTGCCTTGGAGGAAATAGCATCCACTTTCGGCCCAGCAAAAGAACGGTTGGAGAGAATATGGAAGGGAATTGCCGAAAGGATGGAAAGACAAGGCAAGAGAGCCAAAGTTCGTCTCTTGCGTTTTGTAGACATCATTGTCCAAGATGATGTCCTTCTGATGTCTGTCGAACAAGGTGACTGGAGTCGTTGTTGCATAAACCTTGAGTTAGCGTTGGTCAAGGCGCAAATAATCGACGAAGAAAACCGTGAGCACTATCACAGAACTGCAAAATTTCTTTTCGATCACTTCGCCAATGTTTCGTCGAGAAGTGGCAGCGCCGGGGCTCGTAACAATGAAAAAATGGCGCAGTTTGGGCGTTTCGTCCAGTGGCTAGCATCTCCGAAGAGATCAATTCTACGGCTATTTCTCGAAGACAGTACACTAAGTACAATTGAAAGATTACTTGTTGGCGTGTTCCAGGACGAAGCTGGTGCGGCTAGAATGCTTTCCATTCATGCACAAAATTTCCATACTCTGAGGCAATTTCGTATGCTGAAAGACTTCACCGTTGCGGGTCAAAAATTCTGGATGCCACTACTTGACGCAGCAGATGCTGAATTATCATTGATTGTGTCGCGAATGCCAGAGGGCACGAAAGAATATGTTGATCCACTCTCTAAGCTCTTTTCCCTTTGCATTGTCGAATTTCACAAAATGAGTGATGGCGATTTGACAAATCACTGGCTGGATTTCTTTATGGAAGACGAAGCAATAAGTATTATCCATGACATCGACATGAAACTAATTCTGGCACTAGAATCGTTTTCGCGTGATGTGAAGGAAATGATGGTTTCTTTGCCGTATTATGCGAGGTATGCCTTATGGATATTTCCTGTCAGATAGATGCTTATACTAAACCCTTTTTTTTCCCTTCTTCCCTTGAAGCATTGAGGATGACATTCTAAACCTGGTTGATGAAGTTGACGTTGACAGCTTCCTTAGGGAAGCAGCTTCCAGTCTTGACGATCCTGATAAACTATCAGATTTTATTCGAGAGAAAGCTACCATAGGTATTGAGCGGTTCTTGGTAAGTCTTTGCCTGATCACTGATTACACATCTTGCCAGACCTATTCTTCTCATAATTGTTGAAATGATAGGACTACTTGCCAAAAATGTCCATTCCGGTTGAAAAACGAGATCTTGCTGATGGATGGGTTCTGACTTGCCGCGGAGAAGATGGAGGAGATTTGACTTTAACTGACTTGGTGGTCAAGAGAGAGAATTTGGTTTGCCAAGGTATGTCTCACTTTGATGACTTCTTTTATCTCAAGTAAGCGATTAGCGCTGAGCTTTATTGGACGTTTATAGTGCTTGGAGGAGACTCCATTTTCTTTCCCAAGCTGGGTTCGGACGAGGGAAATGAAGTCGTTGAGCGGAGGGCAACAGAATCAACGCCAAAGTCGCAGGGTAAGGCTGCTCCCGAGTCTTCTATCCTTGACCATATTCGGGAAATGATTCTTCAAGCCAAGAGATATGGTTGTTGGAGAGTTGGCGTCGGAGGTATCTCTGAGCCACCATCCGACAGTAATGCTGCTTCCGTCCTTCAAGGTCTACCGATTTCGAGAGTCTTGGATTCTGCCATTGGTCTTTGGAGAAACCTGGAGATTGATGACGACGAATTGCTTGAGATTGCAGTCAAGGATGTCTCGTATCAAATCCGAATCAACGAAGGTGGGAAGAACAAGGTCGATGAAGGCAGGCCCTCAGATACACTTGGACATGAAACGGAGTCCAAAGACATCTCAACGATTTCAAACACTCGGGATCTTATTGCTACAGCAACTTCCACGGAATCTCTGGGGCAACGTTACAATCCTCGTATCGATCCCACTGTCTTATACCTTGAGATAAAGATGTTGACATTCCATTTGGAACACTTTTTCTTTCGAATCGAGAAGCATGAAAGCAAAAGAACGATCTTTGATCCTGTATTTGAAGGCTGCGGAAATCTTCTTGTTCGCAATGTCTCGATTAAACTCAGAGTTGAATGCGTGAGAACACAGAGCACAGGGTCCAAGGCGTCAATCCCAATACTGCAGCTAAGTGAATTGGATGTACAATTAGAGAAAGTGAAACTAAAAGTGAAGGACACAGGTGCTGATTGGCTTCTTAACAAGGTAGTAGAGGGATTCGCAGACAACATAACTCAAATCGTTGCAGCGAACCTCAACGACCAGGTGAGAGAACAGGTT
Organism: Cylindrotheca fusiformis; assembly: GCA_019693525.1. NCBI lineage: Eukaryota > Bacillariophyta > Bacillariophyceae > Bacillariales > Bacillariaceae > Cylindrotheca > Cylindrotheca fusiformis. Next base: position 6,421 of record JAAMXS010013316.1, on the reverse strand, counting down.
GAACTTATTCTGGAGAATTTGAACTCGTATTTTGAAGTCGACCCGGACGTCGTTCTGGGGCTTCTTGGAATAAGCATGGATGATCTAGACGAACAAGTTGCCTGGGTTTAGCTTGGGAACTGCAAACATCCATTTCGGTTTGGTAATCGAACCATTGCATACAATCTTGCTTGTAAATTTAAAGATTTTTATACAATTAAGGTTGCAAGTACATAGACAGTTCTCTGCACTAGCAATCAACTTTCGCCCGATTTGTGTTCTAAAGTTCGGCGATATCCTTGGCACCCTTGGACATTAAGTATACCGCAACAGGGTGATCCGGTGAAAGGCTGTTGGCAGCAATATTGTACACAGAGTTGCCTCGACCAAAATTGGTAACCGAGTTGATGTCTGCCCCATGCTTCTCGACCAATAGTTTCACAACATTCAAGTTTCCTGCTCTGGCGGCCTCATGAATCGGTTCCCATCCATTCTCGTCTCTCTTGAGCAGGGCTCCTTTGTCTTCTCGTGCAAGCCTTTTCAGAGACTCAACATCGCCTTGTGCAGCAGCCGAATGTCCTTTGGGACGAGAAAGTCCCGCAGCGGATGGGGAGTGCTTTTTCCATCCACCTGGATTTCTTCTGGCCCAATGGTCGATCTCAGGCGAGTCGGGAACTAGATAAGGTGGATAGAAGTCATCGATGTCCTCAACTCCACTGTCATACAAATGTTCGCCAGTAGGTTCAAAGTGAATAAAAATATTGGCATAGTAGTTTCCTTTCAGTGGAAATGGTCTTCCGTGCATCAAGCTTCCACTTTCGTAGAGCACCATGTCTCCCGGCTCCATAGTAACATTGACAGCTCTGTCATGTCTGTCGTAGACTTCCAAGATCCAGTCTTCTTCCACATCTTGAGCAACATTGATAATACAAGAAGAAACTAGAGGAAGACGATCGACATGTGGTGCAAGAATTGCTCCTTCCGTGTACACGCGGATTCCATATTGAGATGATGGTTGAAGTTTCATACCAGTCCAAGCCTCAATTGTAGGCCGAGCAGCTTCCCAAATCTGATTCTTCATCGAGCTGCCTCCTCCACGAAGTCCACGGTTTTCAACACTGACCATGTAGGTCGGAGCTTTCCAGTTGTTTGTGTAAATGTTTCCCATTCCCCAATCCTCCTTTAGTTGGTCGTGCTTGTTTGCTTCCCAGTATGTTCTTAGAAGGTTCCACAATGGTTCGGGGGCCTTGATCTTTTTGAAACCGGTGTCGGTATAGTTCTGTCACGGGAGTCGACGGTCAATTAGAAGTGCAAACAAGAATAGCATGAAGTTGACGCAACGAAAAACTTACGACCATGCTTTGCGGCTGTCGACGGCTCATTTGCAGGCGATCTTCTTCGTTGGAATCACATCGAATGGCTCCTTTCTTTCCCCATTGCTGTCTGCAGCCTTCCATGTACTCCTCATAAACCGAATAGCGATCTCCAAGTAGATCACCGCAAGTGAGTTCATTCGAATGGATTGGCCATGAGCAGTCCACCCCGTAGTCTCCCTGCGAGTTGACTACGGACGCAGCTATGTAAAAGATTGTCCATTGAAAGAGCGAGCGGTGGAAGATCATTGTTTCTTTGGTGAATGGAATCGTCAAACGAACAGTTTATGACCATGTTCACCGTCAAAGATGGAATTCTTGAACAGCTCCAACGGAGTTCGGATTCTTCGAAATGTGAGTCTCTTCGGCGAACGTGATTCGCATTTTGACCACCTTGTTAGATACGGACTACACAGACACACACATCCAACGGTACTGGAAACCAAAAAAGCTTCAAACCAGACAAGAAGACAGCATAACAAGACCTGTTTTCGCCCCATCCGTCTGTTCGTCCGTCGGTTCTTTTTTCTGTTCTTACCACTTACTACAACGCGGAACAGACAGACAGTTTACAGTTTATACCAAGGTTGTTCCCTCATCGCTTCATCGACATTGACGCAGATAGGTGCTATCGAGCAAGGTGTGTGTATCCCAGAAAATGGGGATTGTATAGATTGCAGGGAAAGGAGTCGATCATACTATCAGCAATACGGCAACGACCTGGGATAGGGTTGATATGGTGTAGAATTGGGTGATCCTCTGTCCGTCATTCAAAGAATCATAGAATCTAGCACGAGTCTCCTGCGTCTTCCGCTGTTGGCCCGAAGAAAAGTGGTTTCGGTGTTGACATTTAGCGTTTATAATTTACTCACCCAATCCCTCCCTTCATTTCATTTAGATTGAAACAAGATGCCGCATTCATATGGAGTAAGAGCGCGTACGCGCCACATGTTTGCCAAGAACTTCAGGCAACATGGTCCCATCCACTTGTCCCAATACCTGATGAGCGTCAAGGTCGGTGACTATGTTGATATCTTCGCCGATCCTTCCGTCCACAAGGGTATGCCCCATAAGGGTTACCACGGACGAACGGGAATTGTTTTCAATGTCACCAAGAGTGCCGTGGGTGTCCGTGTTAACAAGTTGGTGAATGGAAGAATCATCGAAAAGCGTATCCATGTTCGTATCGAGCACGTCAGAAAGTCCAAGTGCCAAAAGGAAATTTTGACTCGTATTAAGGAAAACGAAGCCGCAAAGGCAGAAGCAGCCAAGACTGGAGTCAAGGTGAATTTGAAGCGTACCCCAAAGCTACCAAAGGAGGGATACTTCCTCAAGGCTGCCGGTAACGATGGTGTTCTCACCACCATCCAACCTCTTCCATTCAGTGATCTTGTCTAAACAAATATTAAACAAACGATCTAGAATTCGCTTGATGTCTAACTTTCTTTACCCCAATACTCAGCTATGCGCAGTGCAACTATTAAATCTAGAGGCGAGTCCAATGGTTTCAAGAGGTGGTACTTCTGTTCCAATGCAATTCCCATAGTTTCCGGGATGGAAGATATTTTACAAGCTGTGGCTCCCTGAGCCGGAGGGGGCGCTGACACTCTGGTCTCCTTGCGACCCGGAAGTCTTCTCCGGTGTCGAAGAATAAAGCAGGTTCGGACTGCGTATCTCTTGGTTTTCAGTGTCGCCACGGTTCTCATTGTTGTCGCTTATGGGGAGTTCCATCAGAGTCTCGTGATGCTCTCCAATGCAGACGTTGACTCTTCCCTCCATGTTTGAATCTTCACCAAATCTCCTTTCTGATCCACTTCTACGTTGTTGGGGAGCAGGTGATTCCATCTGAGTATTCAAGTTCTCTGACTCAGATGCGTCAAATTCATCATTCTCCTTAAATGATGCTCGTCCAGGCAATGAAATTGACTGCTGAATACTCATTGGTTGAGTCTCCAAAGCATGGTAATTCTCGGTGTCCAGGTCTTCGATTTCTACTTGCGGTTGCTCGACTTCTGGCAAGGCCATACCATTCGTCAAACCTCGACCTTTCACCCCACGATTGTAGTCATCCAAATGATTACAATCAAGGGGCTCTTGAGTCAGCAAATTGTGTGACTCAGGCATAGCACCTTCGGTCTTGTCACTTTCTTCTTGGACTTGGTCCTCCTTTTCAGATTCTGGGGCGTCTCCAATGCCAACAGCACTAGCTGCCGCCGTAGCGGCCTCTGGATCCTTTCTGACACCAACAATTTGTCTTATCCGGTCTTTATCCTTGCAAAGCTTTGCGTACGCCTTGTGCTTCAGCAATACAGATTGTCCCTTTAAATCTCCTCCTTTCTGCATTACAGCCTTCCCTCGTAATGGATCGTAAACAATTGGGTGTTGATACATGAAAAGAGCTGATAGGAATCGCTCTTCATATTCACGTTTCTGATCCTCTGAAAATTTCTTTTGGTAGCACTGGTCGTACAATTGTGCAAGCACCACAGATATGGCCGAATCCGAGTGTTTCAGGAATGCATTCCTGACAATTCGGGCTGCCGTTTGGATACCAATGCCCTTGAGTTTTTCACAATAGTCGCACCCCAAACAAACAAATAGGACTGCCATCATGACTGGAGTAAAATCAGAGAAATCCAGCGTTCCAGAAACAGCCCCTATAGCTTCATACTGTAAAAGGGTCCCTCGAGGTCTTCCCTTGCCGATTTCAGCAACAGACTTGTAGAGAACAGCCCGTGCCCCATAAGCTACCAAATCAGAGTCCTCAGTTACTATCAAGTCGATCAATTCGACCTTGGACAGATACGCCAGCTGGCTATCTGCTTCGTATGGTGCAACCAGAAACGATATCTGTGATTTTCGAAGACATTTGATTAACTCGTGAATGATGCGAGTAAGATGCCTCCCAGCTCCAGCTCGTCGATTGGCCTTGGTTCGTTTTTCGTTTGCAGCAACAATATTGTTTTCGTTGGGATCAAGGGGCTCGTCCCTATTGCGAACATGTTCATTTCGAACTTTTCTTCGTCGTTCTACCTCCTTTGCCTTGATTGGTGGCGTATCGCCGTCAAGAACAACAAGCAATTCGGCATCACCCTCGTCTCGCAAGGTTTCAAGTCGTTTCATGACATAGGTCGTACACGCTGACACGTATTCAGCAATATTCTCTTCATTATCGACTGCAGGACCCTGCTCTTTCAGCAATTCTGCCCTTCCATAATTTGTCAAAAAGCGTCCATCTCCCAGTTTATCCCCAAAGCCGTGGGCTGCTTTGTACACCCACGACGTGATGTCAATTCCAATGCGTAACCTTCTCTGTCGCTGACGTTTATTTCGGCGTTTTTCTCGTCGGTTCTTGGCGTAGTCCCTCAGGTCAATAGTTCTGCCTGCTGTTTCTAAGACCTTGGACAAGAAATCTGGTATCCCCATGACAACAGATCTGTTTCATATCCTACCATAATAGCATCCATTGTGGGCTATTTGCTACAGTACCACAGCATTTTTCGAATCTATGGTCGCAGATCACTTGTTTGATTCATTGGACTACATCGTTCAGCCTCACTTCTTTGCCTCTCCAGCTGGTTGCTACAAAGTAATTTAAAGGTCTAATCTTATATGTCCTAATCCACAAAATCGGTTTCTTAGGTCTCAAAAGTTGAGATCTGGGTCTTCGCCAACAAACACACTCGGTTCCATAACCGGAGCTCTTATCGCTTCTCTCAGACGCCGTGCTTTCCTCTTCACGTTTCGGGGCAACCTGTGTCTGGAAGTCCGTTTAAAGGGTCGGAGAAGCTCGACAAGTTGTAATTTGGCATTTTCTCGAAGCTGCTGACGTTCCACAAGATACGGAATCGGCACTTCCGTCTCGAGCGAACTGATCAAGGATTCCAATCCAAACACATCCGGTTTCTCTTGGGCAAGTTTCCTTGCAATGGCAGCGCCTGCCCAGGCATCCCTAGCACTGTATGCAATTTGTGGTTCCGTTAGAGGAACAGCGGTCCAATCCGACAAGGTGAGGCTCTTCGATTTGGGAAGATCCACACCCACAACTTGGGCGGTCAATGCTTTCAAACCAAGTCTTTCATTGCGCTCTCGACCAATAGCACCAAGATCCAGACGTGATTTCGCATCCAGGTCTCCCCACAGATTATACAGATCCATCATGTCTTCATCTATGCCACAGCCAGCTTTGACGTATTGCTTATCGTCCAAGACAGATTTCAGAACTGGTGAACATGCATGACTGTGCTGCCCTGATCGACCACGAACCAGATGGACAACCAAACAAGAATCTGTTGTAGCAAGCTGCACTGTAGCGGCGTTTTCGAACGACGATTTGCTTTGCTTTCGACGAAGTCTGGGTAGTGACTGAAAGGCAAAGGCAGAAATTCGTGTGAGAATGATTCATAGTCACATGAATGGAGAAACGGTAAAACGGGTTCCTGTTGGAAACACAATGCTCATGCTTGCACTTTGTACAAGATTTTTTTCATTACACGGAAATGTCGGGGAGACTAAGCCCCTTTCAGTGTAGCTGGTTGAAATATCATCATCGCACTTGTATTTTTATCTCCCGAAGCTCAGATTTCGCCCCCTCTCGGGAGCATTGGGTGTGATTGTAGTCTCTCGACAGCGTTTTGCTTCCGCGTCTGGTTAATCAGCAATCCTCACAGCTCCAGGTTGAAGTCTAGCTTCGTGCGCATACGAGACGATGCCAGATGAAAACGAGCACTCACCTCTGTATCAAATCCTAGAATGCCACCATGTTCCCTTGGCAGATTCTCTGATAGCCAATCCGAAATAGTTGCAGGGTCGTTGGTATAGACAACGGGCAAGCTCCGACCACGACTACTAGCATACGGGATGGTAAGAGTGTCGTTGGAAGCATAGGCTTCTGCACATGGCAATGGAGGCAAGACAGTTTCGTACGTAAAATATCTGGTGTTCAATGATATTCTTGGTTCATTCAAATAGGCATAGCTGCTGCAGAGCACCATCATTGGCCACAGCTGAAGCGCTCTTTTGGCATTCATGGCCTGGTTGTAGACGGCTCACTCCTTGTTGCCTCGGAA
>JAAMXS010013255.1:0-14461 GCA_019693525.1 Cylindrotheca fusiformis | reverse complement strand
ACATCTCATCAGCAAAAAGCTACAAGCATTCACTGATCTGCAGTAATCAGTTGTTGCAAATAGAGATGGACAGCGGCAAAACCGGTACTGGTCTACACGCTAGAAAGAGTCGACCTGCGCATCATGATTTGGATTACTTGAGTACACAAGACACCCATGATTCGGGTCGGAGGCGCCCCAACAAAAAGAGATCAATGTGTTTTCCTGCATTTCTTCGAAGCGACGTTGGGTACGCAATCGAGAGTGTCTCTTTCTTTCTTATCTGTGGTTTCGCTCTGGGCTATTTTGTCTTACATCATCAGCACCACAAAGTCCTTCATATCTTGTCAGATCCGCTCGGTCATATGAAGGTTGAAGGGAGAGTGGGGTTCCGACACCACTTTTACACTGGTCATCCTAGGACTGTCACTGTAGTTCTACCGAGTGTAGTGAATCCCAAAAAGAGAAAACGTCGATTGAATTCAATATTTGAAACTTGGGGACCGAATGCCCGTGCTATCTATGTGGCTCATAATGTGAGCGAGTTTCCTCAAGCAGGATCGCATGCTGTACTTTCCGACAATAGCAAACCTGAAGATCCGTACTCTTACCCACAAATCCTCTTAGTTCCACCTGAAATTGGATTCGATGATGGGCTTCCAAGATTGAACTATGTCATTCGCTCGGTGTATGAGAAGATTAATCCGGACTTCGCTTTCTTCGTCAACGACCACACTTTTGTTATTCCTGAGCATTTGTGCAAGTATCTGGAAGACAAAAGACCTAGTGATCACATGTATCACGGCCACGCCATGAAAAACGACAAAGACGTTTTTAACTCAGGGGCAGCAGGGTATATCTTGTCGCGAAAGACGATGAAAAGTTTAGTTGACAAGTGGGATGCTGAAGACCCCATCTGCTTGGTGAAAAATGGTGAAAAATGGTTGCAAGGGAATCCAGGACTTGTAACTACAAAGTGTTTGAAGGAAGTCATCGGGGTTGAGGCAGTGGATACTCGGCTCCACGGAAAATACCATCGATTTCATGCATTCCCACTTACTCGTGTCGTAAGCGGAACGGAAGATGACTGGTACAAGAAGAAACATGAAGTAGGTATCAGCACGTCATTCATACATTCATCGGTTCTATTTCCACGGTATCTCTCACTTTTCAGGTGAAACCGACTTCTTTATCCTAAGGGTATGGACCAACTGATGAAAACGGATAAATCTTACAACCAACTCGTTTCTGGTATGGGATGCTGCGCTGAAGATACAATCAGCTTTCATTACGTTGAACACATCGAATCTCGCGCACTGTTTGCAACGCGGAAATCGCTGCTGACGAATGCTCGCATGACAGATCAGGAACTGAAGAGTTTGATGATAGCTGAATGGCCCCGGAAACGCGAACAGATTGGGTTTTATTCTCTTGGATTGCCAAAGGCGGAAGATAATGATGCATGGGAACCGTTATTAGAAGTTACTCGGAGAATCTCACAACGAAACAACCAAAGAGAATGCTAAGAACGAAGAGTCAAGTCGCATCGTTATGCTGGACATGGTGTGAAGACTGCGTCGTTTTGGACTGTGGTGTGCGTATTCTGTTTGTTCCCACTCTCCACCAATTATTTGGTATCGGATAAAGACGACTGTGAATACGTCTCACAATGTAGTAGTAGAAGCCAGTCTCCCAAAGTTCTTCCCTACCCTGGCGAAATAGTTTTCCATCGAACAACCTGCACTTGCGGCTTGTCGTACCGTCTCATCAGTGTACGCAGGCTGCGGGAATAAACATCCGTGACTCAAGTTCTATTAGAGCCACCCAAGTATCAAGAACGGATTTTCCCGTGTCTCAATCAAGCTTGTGTGTCATCGGCAGAAGCAATACTAGAAGGAGATCGTAACAAGGCCAAGTACAACTGAACTGCCCGTGCACAATATAGAATGGACTTGCTTCAAACACTAAATTTGGAGGATCTTCCAGAGCAGCAGACTCGGATGAGCAATCAGCTTGCCGAAAGCCAACCAGACTTCCAGCTTAGGCTTGGCTTCGATGCTTGCTGTTCGTGTGGCAAACCTGAACCAAAGTTAGAATGTGAGGGATGCCGTCGAATCAAATACTGCTCTGACAAGTGCAGAAAGACAGATAGCCTGCCTCCAGAGGATGAGGAGGAACGAGCTTTGGGCCACTCATCGATACTGTGCGCTTTGCTGCGCACTTGTACCGACGACGAACAAGTTGTTGATGGACACGGCAAGGCAATGCAGAATGGCGAAAGAGCCGCCGCCATAGATAGAGTCGTTAGCGAATATGAGTCGTACCCTGCAACTTTGTCGAACGTTCTTCTTGACGGCCCCTGTTATCAGGAAAGGCTTCGGCAATCCACCGGTGATCAGATTGAGATTCATATTATTGGAGCGGCTACCGATTCCGAGCTTTGGGAAGGTCACCCTGAAAAAGCTCAACGAAAAAATATTTTCGCATGTTATGCCGAAGCTCTGGCAGATCTGGCAGATAAATATAAGCTCAAACGGATACGATTGAAGTTTATTGGTCCTGACTGTCCCAAGGAAGACGTTATCAAAGTCATTCCTATATTCTCATTTGGGAAGACTCAGTCCAAATGTGAGTTACAGGTCATGACGAAGAGAAAAGACTACTCCAAGACCTTGCTAGAACGTGAAGGTTTCGATAGACCTGACTTTGCTATTTTCTTCAATCCTGGTAAGTTCATGATGCCAAGATCTGTTTCGCAAGCGAACTGGCTGCTAACTCCGCAAACGCTTCGTTTTCTGAAGGTTTCACGTGTCCTGACTACAGTTGGGATGAAGCGTTGACGGCCATCAGAAGTGAGACACCGTATTTGGTGACAACCAACACTGAACTCGAAGGGATTGCTGATGTTCAGTACCTCCTGGATCATGCTTTCATTCGAGACATACCTGCAGGACTAACAAGAATTCTTGAGACAGATACGCCAGCTGATGACACGAACGAAAACAACAATACTTTTTTCAGTGTGAACCCATTCTGCGGCAATCGAGTCAGACAAAGTGGAACAATGGCGAACGATTTGTTTGTGAAGTCGAGATGGATCTTTGGCGGCAAGTTTTGTCGGCCTTCGAACAAAGGTTCTGCCAGGCCAAGCAAAAAACGCAGGATTGAAGGCTCAGGGAATTCAAAGAAAAAGAACCCAGCTCTCATATAGACTACTTGCGATCATTAAACAGACTTTTTAAGACCCGACAAAAAAGGATGAGTCGATTATCGGAAGGACAATCGCTACTTTTCCTTGCTTCAAAACCAACAAGGAAAAATTCAAAAAAAAAGAAACGCCAATTCTGGATAAATTGTTGCTGAAACAAGCAGGACTTGTGCTCAGTAGCTTCTTTTCTCTACTTATAGTCAACAAGGAGAAATGCCAGAAATAGAAAAACCACTTTCTGGATGGAGTGACTGGTGAAACAAGCAGCAGGACTTGCACTCATGCTTGGACTGTTCTCGACGGGGTCATTCTTGTCTCCTTTTTCCAGGAACGATGGAGGACCTGCTGGACCGTTTGTTCCGTTCTTAGGGGAAATCAGTAGGAGTTCGCATTCCATATAGAGTGGGGGTTCCTCGGAGAAAGTGCAAACGGTGTTTCTGAGCCAGTCATACATGAAGCTGAGTCGGCTGTAAACCCCTGGTAGCGGGCCCGCACAGTCAACACCCCAGCTTACAATTCCAACCTGAATATCCTCAACAATTCTAGCCCCCTTCTTGATCAAAGGTGAACCAGAATCACCAAAGCATGAATCCTTCCCTTCTTCCCATGCACACAAATGATCATCAGTGATCCATTCTCCATAGGATTGACCGTGCTCATTTGTTGTGACCTTGCAATCTTGGTTAGATATGTACGTAATGTTTACCTCTTGGAACACATCTGGGTATGAAGAATAGTCCCCAAAACGAGTTGTGCCCCACCCAACGACTGTCAAACAATCCAGTTCGCTTGGCTCGTCCGAGCGGCTGTTTATCCTCGTGATTGGGTATACTACCCTCGATGTGTCATTTAGTTCTAAAGGCAGAATTTTTTCTGGGTTATTCTTCACAAGAGAGATAGAAAGATACAAAAGACGGAGACATACTTATAAGCATTGCATCAAATGTATCTTTTTCGCCGTCGTACAAAGGATGAACCAGCAACCGACGATGACGAAAAATCTCCACATTGTCGGCATGGTCACTCAGCTTTGAAGCAATTGGGATTAACAAAAACTGCTTTGATATTTTTCTGGCAAGATCCTCTCCTTTCACTTACGTTGTAGGCATTGACCAAAATAGAGTCGAAGGAACCTGCACAATGTGCTGCAGTTAGCACCATATCTGAAGATACTAGAGATGCTCCACACATATGCAAACCGTCAGATTGGAGAGATATCTGTGCATATGGATAGCGTCCATTAATTGCATCCGCTCCTCCTATTATACGAGATGAGCGAGCTATGGATATCTGTTGACAGAGATCGAAGTAGCACAGCAGGTGAGATCGAGGTTTTTACTACTACAGAGTGTGGAATGGAGAAGCTAGAACGCACCTTTCCAAATGCAGCTGGCAACAACATTACTGGCAACAACATAGTTGTAGAAAAAAGATGTCTTGCAAAACCCTGCATTTCGCATTTTTATGACTTTTCATTCTCCATGCTTTAGACGATGAAGCACTTCTCACATTCTCGGAGATGGCATGTAGCAGAGTTGCAGGATAATGGATATCCCAAAAATTGCTTCGTGTTGCCTCCGAAAAAGATAAGACGCCAGCTTGGATGTCGTGTAAAAAAATTCATCATCAGTTTCACAAACAAGGTGCTGAATATTTCGTTCCTTATATAAAAATAATGAGCTATAATCTCAATAGTAGAGATGTAGAATACGTAGTACTAGAAAAATGTAGGGAGGCGGCCGTCTAATAAAACTTCTACAGGTAGCTACTAGCAGTGGCATAGGGTATTTCTCATAGAATATGAGGAGGATTGGAAGTCAACAAGCTGGTTTCGATATGAGATTGTGGCAGCTATTGCTCTGACTGGTGCAGCCAAAGCATGGAAGCTGTACAATTCGTGTTGGGAATCGCACTCTTGTTTCCAACCGCCCTGCTATTTCATGGCGAACACGACAAAAGCTGCGAAGATCAAGCTGGAGTAGGCAGTGCCAATAGATGCTGACGCTGATGTAATACCGTTTCCTGTGATAGTGAAAAAATGGTACGCTCTGTCTTCTCTTTGGAAAGGATCAGAAAAGAGAAGCCTCTCCCCATCAAACAATTCCACAGGACCTCCAAAATCGAAATCGCAACAGACTCCATCACCCTCCGAATCCGTTAGAATCATCATGAACTTCCTTTCACCAATGTGGTCCGGCAGAGCGATTTCCTCCCGGATCTCCTGGTTTTCGAGGTCTTGCGAATACAAAGTGTTCGAAAAGGCAACTACTTCCTGCTCTTGGAGTGACCTCCCGAGGTCTTCAAGGTCGTATTCGGCGTCTGCGACGACAATCCAATTGAACTCCTGAGGGAACTGGTCAAATTTGACGCGCAAGTCAAGCTTTTTTGCCTTATCATGTGTTGCAGGGAGATCTCCGGCAAGAAACTGAAGCTGCCAGGATGACCGATCTGTGAAATCGACAGAGTAGGTTTTCGAGTCCAACTTCGCCCCCACCTTCACCAGAATGTTCCCACCAATTCCATCTCGGCCTGAATCAATGAAAACAATGCGATAGAGCCCTCCTTTTCTGATCATAACAGATTTGGTCGTTTTTTCATTTCGTACAAGAAACGATCCTTTCGGTACATCTGCAACAAAAGCTTCTGGTGCTTGCAAGTCCTGGCGCTTGACGAAGAACCCAAATTCCGTGGGCTTGCTATCTGTCGAAAATTCAATTTCAAGTGGAAAATTTGCCGTGTCACCTTCAAGCACAAATACCTTGCTTTCTTGTGTGTTGAACCTTCCTGATCCCGCTAGCAGAGCAGGACGGCCTTCGTCGTCAGCAATATCAAGGCGATAGTAGCTATCACGACGTTCCAAACCATTTTCAAACGAATCTACAATCGAGAACTCGTACACTCCAATTTCAAGAGTGATAAATTCCTCCATAACTTCGTTTGGGGTGGAAAAAGTTCCTGGTGGTCTGTCAACAACTGTGCTCCCTATCGCATCTTTGATGTAGAAGCCTGTTTCCGTAGGATAGCCATCCAGAGTTATTGTAACTTTGATATTGACAGTTGGAATCGGCTGAGTTGGCCGAAGCGTTTGGCCAAAGTCTGCAGGTGGCCCATCGATTGTAAATTCATGAACTTCTCTATTAGTATCCTGCATATTGCTGTTAAAAAGGACATTTCCCAACCCGGGACCTCGTTGATACATTGTATATCCCGGTAAAATCCCATTGTCACCGCTCCAGCTACAACACAAACCATCCCCATGGCTATCGGTTATGATAAACGTGAATTCTCGAATAGCTCCTGGTCGAATTGAAGGCAAAGGGATGATTTCCGTCACTGTTTGCCGGGACATGCCGGCGTAATATCGAGGCGGGCGAAAGAATATGACAACGTCGTCGGTGTTCTGTCGAGCAATTGCCGTATCGGTTCTTTTCGCACGCAACTGGAACCCAATTTCTTCGGGATATAGATCAAGCTGAAGCACCAAGGTGAGGAAGAGCTCGCCATTCAGTTTCGGTGGTGAAGTGTAATCGTCGTCAAAACTTGAGATGAATGAAAACTCCATCGACCCTTCAAAATTGCCTTTATTTTCAAAAATCATTCGGCTACTGTCCTCTACATCCGTTGTTCCCAAAAACAATTGAACTGCAAGAGAGAGAAATATGAATGGACTTGAAACAGCCTGATAAAGAAAACCCCTCAACAAACATACCGTATCCATCGTCGAAACCATTGTTGCCAAGGTCCGTGACACTGAAAGAATAAAGTTCGTCTTCGTCGAGGGCAATGGTTCTGACGATTTTTGCTAATGGGGTCCTGTAAACCCCAGGAGGTACGCGAATTACTTCTTTGGCCTCTAAACCACCCACTTGATCTATCCGCCATCCATTGTCAAGTGGATTGTTGTCTAACTGTAAGACAACGGTCAATGCAATTTGTCCTTCTCCCACGATCGGTCCATTTGTGGCTGGATCATCATAACTCTCGGGAATTTCCAATTCATGCTGCTGCGACCCACCAAACTTGTCACCCCCGGATGCAAGTACAGTACCGGTTTCAACTCTACCCAAAATCACCAGATATGTTCCAGGTTGACTGCAACACAGACCGTCGCCGTATGCATCTGTGATCTCAAAAATACAAGTAGAGCCAGAGGGCAAAAACACAGTTTCGATGACGGTCGCCCGCTTCTCCTTGTAATCCCCTGGAACTGCTTGCCCTAAAACAGTTCCGTCTGCTTTGTTTCTAACGGTCCAGCCAGTTTCTTCTGGAAAGTCGTCGAGTTCCAGACGAATCGTGACGGGCACTGAATTTTTCGTCGGTGGAGGGGAGTACAATGAGCAATCGTACTCAATTGGAGGGTCTTCAGAGATGAAACATATCGTTTGTCGGATCCATTCCACCTCATGGCTAACTCTGGAGTACACACCTGCAATGCAAGAGCATACCACATAGTGAGAATACCAAAAAAAACGTCTCGCGAGGCCAGCATTTTCCACTTACCGGGAAAGGCGGGTATAGCACAGCCAAACCCCCTGCACGATGGCGATGAGTAGGCAAATCAATCAGCGACGCTCAAGCAGCCAGAACAAACTGTAAAGCACTGCAATCCAGTATTGTAAATTTCGTACCATGATACAATTCCAACCAAAATATCCTTATCCGCTGATCCTCCATCGATGATAAGTGGCCCACCACTGTCTCCGCTGCAAGTGTCTTGTCCATAGTCACCGGCACAAAGCATGACGTCCAAGATTAACCCCCGGTAATTTTCAGCATACAACGGATCTTTCGAATTTTTGCAAACGTTGTTGGGTATATACGTCAATTTGACTCTTTGTAATATAGTTGGGTATTCGTCGACGTTGGCAGAGACAGTTCCGAATCCAAGAGCAGTTACTTCATTTGTCCTTCGCCCACTAGGTATGTCAGGATTTTCGTTCAGTTTTATGTAGGGCCTTGAAGATTGCTGTGTGAGCTTCAACAACATAAAATCGTAAGACGTGATTCCGTTTTCCACAAAGGAGGGATGTATGTATTCTTTCGCTGACAGGGCTAAATTATCATATATCTCATTTGCATTCTTTCGATTCCACCTGCCTATGTAAGCACGCCCCAGCCCGCCGCTTGCGATAGACAAAAGAATGCAACGGCCATGTAAGCCGTATAAAAAGATTGACACTGGCACTAAACGTTTTTCTGACGTACCTGCAATGAGCTGCAGTCAATACAACATCAGTGGCTACCAACACTCCGCCGCACCGTTGACTCCCATCTCGATTCACCAACTCCACCATGTACGGGTAGCGACCCTGTGGGGCGTCGAACCCTCCTATTATTCGAGGTTGAAAGATATTCTACAGCAACAATTGAAGCACAGGTGAGCGATGACTCTGCAAAATTAACCTTCGCCGTGGAAGCTGACAGGTTTACATACATGCAGATGCCTCTCGGAAATTGCAGCTGTGCAAATAGCGAGCATCAAAGGCCATCGAACAAAGGCCATAGACTTCATCTTTTCGCATTTGCACCTGTTATAATGGAGCACTGTTATTTGGTGAAAAAGGATAAGGGCAGCTTTGGGTAAGTCCTCGCATTCTAATAGCCAAACGAATAACTTTCCTGGTCATCAAAATGTGTCTCAAGTCGCAACGGAAGCAAACCTGTGCTATGACGGCATGTGATACAACTATGTCCAGCCGTTATTTCTACTTATGAGACCATACATCAACTTTGCTGACTTGACTTGAAATATAGAGACTGCTTCCATGACGGTGTTAACTTTCCGTGGTCTGACCGTCAGTGGCTCAGTGAAAGCGAAGCCAAAAAACCGAAACCCAACACAACACATATTCTCGTCTCACAATCATAGTTAGCGTTGCTGAGTCAGCTCGTAATCCCAATGGCATCTTCGAGATTTACTTCTTGCCAAATACTATGGTCGACACAATCGGGCCGAGCGAAAGCTTGTGCTCGAAGGTCGGCCCGCATTCTCCGTGAGCAAACCAATTTGCATATCAATGACATTGGTTCGTCCTTTGATGGAGCATCCGAACCATTCCTCGACCTAGTCTCGAACTTGTCGGATGATACGTTTCTATTGTTATTTGTGAGTACCACGGGAGACGGAGAACATTGCGATTCCATTCGTGACACATGGAAAATTCTGCTCCAAAAATCATTGCCCA
This sequence comes from Cylindrotheca fusiformis, assembly GCA_019693525.1. NCBI lineage: Eukaryota > Bacillariophyta > Bacillariophyceae > Bacillariales > Bacillariaceae > Cylindrotheca > Cylindrotheca fusiformis. The sequence continues at coordinate 5,089 of JAAMXS010013255.1, read as the reverse complement.
AGAATTGTTTGCAGGGAAAGCAATTCGCATTGTTTTGTTTGGGTGATCGTGCCTATGGTCCTCAATTTTGTGCGGCGGGTCGAAAGTTGGCAGTCCGTCTCCTGCAGTTAGGAATGGAGCGATATTGTGAAGTGGGATATGGGGATGACAATACTCCCAATGGCGGGGTCTTTCGCGATTTGGATGATTGGTTAGAGCAGCATTTACTTCCTAAACAAGAGAAGCGAGGGGAGGCCATTTTGGAAGACGTACTACATACCGCCGAAAATCTGTTTCAAATAACAAGATCACAGAAGAATGATTCCAACGGTATAAGTGGCCAGACAATTTGGGAAAATCCTCTGTACAAACAGGCATTTCGAGACTACTTCACTCGATCGTGTCCAATCACTGCCTATCAATATGATTCTTCCACACGCAGAATATCACAGCCTCAGCAAGAACGATCCAAGACTCCACCACTTACGGCTAGAGTACTAGTGAATAAGCGCATTACTGCCTTGGATTGGGAACAAGATACAAGGCATATCCAGTTGAGCCTACAATCTACTTGCGAAGAGGTTGATTCCTCCACTCCAGTCGAAGTCCTTCCCTACCAGGCAGGTGACATTGCAACGATATTGCCATTCAACTCGAATCCAGAAGTCGCACGGTTTTTGGAAGTACTTCCGGATTCTATTCAATCGGTGGCGGACGATCCTCTTCAGATCTCTGTGGATGAATCCTTGATGAACAATAGTCATACGCGGTGGCCGTCCCATTGCACTCTTCGCAACATGTTAACATATTGCGCGGATATACATGCCTTGCCAGAACGAGAAGATTTGCGGGCCATGTCCTATTTCTGTTCCTTGGAGCATGCTGCTGGGTTGGACCAGAGCGAAAAGTTGCGGGCGCTCAGTGAGACATCAGAATCCGCCTTGTTTGCGGATTACATTCTACGCGAAAAGAGATCCTGGGCGGATGTCTTGTACGATTTTGAATCGCTTCGAGCTCCAGGTTCAAAGTTGACATTGGAAGCCTTGTTATTACTGTTGCCACCCATTCGACCAAGGGAATTTAGCATTGCCAGTGCACCTTCTTCTACTGTCCGTGACAATGGTGGTGGAAATGGCTTTTCGGTGGAACTGTGTGTGGCAGTAGTGAAAGGAAAGACCCGATTGGGACGGGCGTATCATGGGCTGTGTTCGGAGTATCTCTCGCGGATGACTGCAGGCGACTCGCACAATCTGCAGGTTTGGATTCGACAGGGTTCCTTTACAAGTCTCCCATTGGAACTATCCCCCAACACACAGTCCTTTTCCGTCCCTATTTTATGTGTTGGTGCAGGAACAGGCATCGCACCACTGCGAGCGTTGCTGTTGGAACGCAATGCCATACGGACGACAGCCGGTGGCAGTACGCCGCCGTCGGCATTGGATGAAAACATCCTTGTCTTTGGATGCCGAAAGGAATCCTGTGACTACTACTACGAAGAAGAATGGCAAGCACTGAGTGGTACAATCCGTGTGTTGACTGCTTTTAGTCGAGATCAGTTTCAGAAAATCTATGTGCAAAAAATTTTGCGAGAAGCGGACGGAGGAACGCTGATTGCTCGGCACATCTTGGAGCGACATGGTGCACTCTACATTGCAGGAGGCCCCAGAATGGCCCGTGCGGTCAAAGAAGAAGTCATTGAAGCTCTGGGAAAGAGATTGGAGGGTGGTGAAAAGAAGGCCAATCAACTATTGAACAAGATGCAACGGTTGGGAACGTTCAGTATGGAAGCTTGGAGTTAGATTTTCAATTGCTCATTAGATAGACGACTCCTTGACATTAGTAGTTCGTTAGTTTTACTTGACAAGTTGCAACTTTGGTTGGTCGGACAGAAGGCGCGCCATTCTTGGATACTGTAGAACTTACGTAAATCGGGTACTTTGCTGGTTTTGAAACACACAAAACAAAAATGGCACACTAACGACAACAAAAGGAGAATCACAACACTAGTACGATGGACGAACTCCTGGAATTGATGGAGGAAGACCCTCCTCTGGAATCCAATCCTCCAAACTCGAATGAAGATGGAGTGGACGAATTCTTGACCTTGTTAGAAGGGCATGAGGAGCCGGAAGCAACTCAGCGAACAACCAATCCAAGTGTCGTCACTCGCTCCAACTCCACGCGAACCTCTCCTACAAATCAATCATCGTCATCTTCGAAAACAAAACCCATTTCTGCAGGTATTGATGACAAGCTTGGTATTCGAATGATTGACCGCAACATGTCGTCGGTGGACTTGGTGGATTTGGTGTCCATGAATCCATACTACTCGCCAGCGTCGCTCAGTGCAATGAGTCTGGCAGGGTTGAGTCGAATCTTGGTGGATCCTCCAACTCTTGTCGATCAGTCGACTGTCTGCGGCAAAACTGCTGTTGCCACAGTCGGAATCGTTTTTGGGAATACCGGGACACGAATATCTGCCAAAGGAGGCGCCTTTTGCGTTTTGACTATAGGAACCTTCGTTTCGGGTCCCTGTGTTTCGGTCATGCTCTTTGGTGATGTGTATAGCAGATTTTGCCGAAGCTGTGTCCCAGGAAAGGTATGAATCTTAGCGCTTTCACCTTCCTTTTCCATCAGATTTCTCATTCTGTTGGTTCCAAACGCCTGTCCATAGGTAGTTGCTCTTGTCAATCCAAAACTAATGCCCATCCAACCAGGAGCTGGAAAGACAAGTGTTTCGTTTTGCGTGTACGATTCATCTCAAATCATCCTGGTGGCAAGAGCCAAAGACTACGGAATTTGCAAAGGCACAATACGAGCAAAGGATAAGGATGGCAAGTGGAGTAGTTGCGGCGGCAAATGCAAGAATTATGTTGACAAGCGAAAGAGTGATTTTTGCGATGTGCACCGCAAGCAGCAGCAGCAACAAAAGAAGAAAACTGGTTGTGGATCCTTGCTAAAACTGAGAGAACAGGCCATTGGATTCGGTCCACAGCGTGGTACAAGCGTGCTTGTCTCCCAGGCAGGAAAGCTAGCCTCCAACAATCGATTGTTGAATTCGAATACAATTGCTACCAATCTCGGTCCCAATGTCCCCCTTCAAATGAAACGAACCCTCCCTTCTAGTTCACGGCAACCACAAGGAACAAATATCAGCAGCAATCGGTTGTTGAATGGAACAACAAGAAATTCGAGCCCAGGAGTCCCATTGCAACAAAAGGATAGCAACACCAGTGGCAACCGACTGTTACATCGAAAACCAACTGCAGCAAATACCAATGATAAAAGTAGCACAGGGGGTGCAGCAAGAGTCGCAACGCAGACCAAACGAAGGACTGGTATTGTTGGTACAGCACCATTGAAAGCCGACAGGGGTGGGGATTGGTTCCAAGAAGCCAGTGCACCTGTGGCCTCCGCCAATTCAAGGGCGGCATCGTTTGTCGATGCGGCCAAGAGGAAGAAACGAAAGACCATCCATACTGGTGGAGGTGGATTCGATGGTAGTGTCCAGGTACCGAAACAGAGCCGACTTTTCCAGGCACCGAAAACCCCGTTGGCCAACACTACATCATCAACATCAACCCTCCCTCCACAGCAAACAGAAGAAGACAAACAAAAGATACTGGAGAATCAGGCCGCTTTGGCGAAGTTACTGCAAGAATCCAACAACGCAACGTCGAACCAAAAAAAGAAAAGCAGGGCTAAGGACAAAACGAAGGACAGTGGGTCTTTCTATGATGCTTTAGGGGCCGTGAATCTGGAAAAGGCAAAGAACGCCAAAAGCCGGTTTGCAACTGAAGTCGAGGCAGCCGAATATGCCAAGAGTCGCCAACGAGTAGTGGAGCTGGAAAAGCTCGAAACAGCAAAAGAAAAGTCTAAGAAGAAAACAGGAAACGAAAACAAGGTCATCCTTCGTTACATTTGCAAGTCCTGCGGTATCGAGAGTGAACAAATCCCCATGAGGTGTGTGGTTTCCAAGCATACAGTCGTGAAGTCGCGGAGCCTCAAAGAGAATCAAACCAAAGCAGACAAGCGAACCGTTCTCCATCAGAAGAGTGCAGCTGAAGGTGGACTTCGACTTGGTGATGGCAACGAATGGAGTCGGAACCTCAAGGATTTCCATAGCTAGAGTAGATATGTCTGAAAAGCACTCGTTCCTGATCCAACAACAGGCAGAAACGAGCCCCAACTGTGCAACGCTTGCATCTTCGCTCGATTTCAAAACGAAAGTTATGAAAGAAAAATTAACTAGATTCACTTTCGCAATGCGCCTTGTATGCTGTTTCATCCATAAGTGATTCGAGGTCGCTGGAATCTCCGATTTCTAGCTTGATGAACCATCCATCGTCTTCAGCATTCGTGTTGACAAGTCCAGGTTCATCAGTCAAAGCCTCATTGATCTCAAGAACACTACCTGCAACTGGGGCATACACGTCAGAAGCCGCTTTAACAGACTCGACACTTCCGAAAGACTCCCCCTTTTCAAATTCGTCGTCAATCTCAGGAAGGTCAACGAAAACAATGTCACCCAAGGCAGCTTGAGCAAAGTCAGTAACTCCAACAGTACCAACATTTCCATCAACCGTGATGTATTCGTGCGCTAATAGACCAACAAAAGATAGGGATGAGTATCTCGGACTTGTGCAAGCTATCATATTCTGAGAATTCACAGAAATCTCAAAAGCTGCTCACCTGCCGTGTAGTATGTCGAGGCAAACCGGAATGCACCAATTTGTGGGGCAATCTTGGTGGACAAAGTTCTCTCAACAGCTCGGCGAGTGAAGTTGCGAGCAAACATAGCAGCAGACATGGTTTGAATCAGCGGAGACGTAATGGAAAGAAGGGTTGACGTGCACAATAAGCAGAGGGTGCCGAATGACAATGGTGTATCAACTACTGTATCTTTGCCGAAGCACGTACAATGTCGTAGAAAAGGCGCACGTTCCTCTCACCAGAGACGTGGGTACTGTTACCCTTGTGTAATGACGTCATCGTCCACGCCAACCGAAGATGGTCAAAGGAGTCATCCTGAGAATTTGCGTTGAGGTTTGACTGAAATATGTACGAGGGATAACGGTGCCAAAATTACATGCACTGTTCGCAACTCGAA
>JAAMXS010013178.1:0-12849 GCA_019693525.1 Cylindrotheca fusiformis | reverse complement strand
TGCCACAAGTACTACTACTCTGTAGGATTGGTACCGTTCAAGTCGTGTTCCAAGACGAGGGGGAGAAGGTGCAAAGAACTGCGTATGTGGCTGAAGTAATGACGGTCTGTGTCCGGTTGTAGGACTCGATATGGCTCTTAATTAAAGAGAAATGACCCCAATTAGTGCCTTCCCCAATCTACTTACGAAAACTACTATTAAGGACACTTGTTTCTGCTGGAAAACGGAAAGAGTCTACATCTACATATGGCATCTCACGAGCATCGTCAGGATTCGCTGTAGACAAGTCTCTTCCGACCAAGAGGATTACTTTGAATGGCGGGAGGTCCAACACATTTTCCTACAAAGAGGATTACTTCGAATGAGAATTTCCAACAGCTTGGATATCTATCACACTTGTTAGCAGGTCGAAACCAATATTGTTTCATCATTTATATTTTACACTTCATTAAAACATTTATCAGCCCGGCACCAATCTCACCCACAAGAGGCTTCTTAAAAGGGAGCGTTCAGTTGTGTTAATCAACTCTTCGAATCGAGGAAAAGTTCTTCGGTGGTTTCCAGTCATGCCGCTTCATTTCCTCCAAAAAGTAATTGGAAGGGCCATCGTCAAAACGTTCCAATACCATTTCAAAATATCTTCGAGCACTCGCCCAGTCTCGATCATAGTACTTTTGAAGACCTGAATTGAAGTCCTGGATGACTGCAGTGGTGTACTTTTCGCGAATCAGCCGAATGTCCTCTTTCAGCCAAACTTTATCTTTGTAATGCTGGACTCCAGTTGGAAGTACCAGTTCCCCATGTCCCATTTCCTCGCTTTCCATTTCAAACACACCGGAACCATCTGTGTTGGCTGCTCGATTGGCTCCAACCTTCATTTCCTCGCTCGTGGTATTGACACTTCGCATGCTACTCACCAGACGGTTAGATCCACGGACACCCCTTCGTTTGTTCAACGAAGCTGCCATAGACATCACACCCCGCTTGTCGTCTACACCGCTAGCACGTTTGGTCTTCCAAATAGCCGTTAGGTCCATATCAAATGTAAACAGTTCCATTCTCATTTCCAATTTCTCGTCAATCGTTGGCTCGTAGGCCTCTCCTTCGTCATTCGGGAAGTACACCTGGTCAATCTTCCTGCAACGACGCTGGATCTTTGGATCCAATAGCTGATGAAAGCGACCCGACATGAGCATCTTCAAACCATATTGTTTTGTAGAGGACTCCAAAAATTCTGCTTTCTCCACAGCTTCGGAAACGTAAGTGGCATCAATCTTGCGTTGTGAACCAATCGCACCCTGCACAGCCTTTCCTGCATGCAGACCAAAGCCCATCTGAACAATGGGGCCGGGCCGCTTCCTCAATTTATTCAATAACGCTGTTCTTGCAGTATCAGACATTGTCTTGACATAGTAGTCATCATATTGAAGGGCCATGCAGATCTTGACAACCGACAGCAAGGCTTTGTCCGCTTGCTGATGTTTGGCGGAAAATGTCTGCTGAGAGTTGTCGTCCTCTAACTGCCAACTAACCAGAAAGGCATCTCCAATATTCTTGTTGGCCGATCCGCCGTAGGAGTGGCAAATTGAGTGGACCACTGCCGCAATACGATTTGTAAACACGAAAACCTCTTCTTGGAGACATTCTGTCGCGTCTGTGAACTGACGAATATCACAAAACAGAAAAATGCAAGACACCGTGGATCCTTGTTCATTCAGAATCAGCATATTTGAATTCTGACCCTTCTGCAAGTTGTTGCGAATAATCTCGACACCAGCGCTTCCAAAGCCGACTTTCATTAGATTTCCAATCTGAAGGATAGTCGACATCAAAAACGCAGTTTCCATGCCCTTGAGAACGTCTTTTGTCCATTGCGACTTATCAGCAATCGCATCCTCTTCAAACATAAACTTCTTGAACCGCGAGTTGGTTTGGTACCCCAGAGGATCCAGTGTGAGCATACCCAGTAGCCGCACCATTCGTTCGATTGGTGTAATGACCAAGGTCATAATAGGGCCAGCAAATGCAGTAACTCCAAGGAACCATATCATGCAAGTCAAAACGATAGTTAGCAAATGGGCTCGTGCCTGAGCATAACGTTGTTCGCGAAAAAGAAATAGTCCTGTGGTCGTTGTACCATTTCTATCTTCCACGGTGATTTTAAACTTTTCTCGCTCCCTCAGGTCCTCAGTATTCTTACCCACCCCGAACTCAAACGATTCATCAAAATCAGTTGTTTTATACTCAAACAGTCCCGGAATCGAGCTTCGGCGTGCTGCACCAAGTGCGTTTTCAAATACGAGACTACTTGCATTTCTGCTGCCAGCGGTTTGCTCATGCAATATAACCATTGTAGACGGATTGGTAGAATCGCTCTCTATGCATGTGAAAAGGAGGGTCAACAGCAGGCTGGCAAGAATGGTGATGGCCAAGCGCTGTCCTGTGATTTCCGCCATGGCCCTTCCAACTTGGGTTTGCGCATGAATATCGCTTGATGAAAAATTCCTAAACTTTCGTCCATCTGTATTTGAAGAAGGAGTCACTCCATTGTTGTTGGCACGTTGAGATGACAACCGGGTCACCGCATTTCTCCATCTCCAAGCACTTTGGATTTTGATGGCTGCCAAGTGACGCTTCAGCTCTCGATTGGGATCTGGGACGAGGCCAAAATAATGTAGAGCACGCTTTGTTCGTCCATACTTGATACCAACTCCCTGAGCTTTTAGTTTTGCCGCGGAAGACAAATCCATTCCTTCTCCGACTTCCTTGTTCATTTCATGCCGCCGTGCTTTAAAAGAGTTCCAGTGCCACATTGGATTGCATCGTTGAAGATACCAGTATATGTTGATTTTAGAAGAAATATCAATCACTGCGGAAGAAGGAATGAGACGTGCAATCCTAGCCGCTTTCAGGACAGTGATAAGCCCCCCTAACTCGAGAGTGATTGGGATATTGTTATTAACGTCTCCAAAATTTGTCTAGAAAGTAGTCGGGGAAGATAGTCACACGTGAGAGCGGATCCGACGGGGCGCTCAACGTGAATCAGATGAAACTCACCGGTACACCATACTCGTCGAGCTTGATATCGATTGTAGGTGTTTCAAAAGCTCTTGAATTAACGTAGGAGATATCGTGCAACATCGCGAAGGAAGAGACCAGATCGCACCAGAACATGAAAGATCCAATTCCACGTCTTCTAAAGACACGCGCCTCTCCACCATCGAGTTGCCGGCATATGGGCAAATAGTCTGGCTTCAGAGAAATGTTCAACATCATATCGAAAATGAATACTGCGAATGCAAAAGTGAACAGGCCATCAAATACGGCATCTGCTGATTTTGAAAAGAACATAAATTGTATCGGAGATCCAAACAGTAAGAGAACGGTGGCAACAAGAATTGTTGCCTTCCAAAAGGAGCTTCGGGCCGACCTGTAACATGCTTGCCGCCATCGCCCACAGGTGTGAGAGATGTCTTGCTGTTCTGCCATTTCCCTAGTTTTCAAGGGACCGATTGACTTTAGTGATAGTGATGCCGTTCAGTTGTGATGCCGAAAAAATTGATGGAGCTCAAAATGTTTTGTGAAGGACAGTGGCATTGGCGACGACTTGTGATATGTGGGTTTCGTTGTTTCAACTGTTTCTGATGAGATATGCCTTCCATTTGGCTGTTTTTTTGGCCTAAGGTCATAATCGCGAATGTGCGAAGAAATTGTACGCGAAGACATGGTAGTCACAGATATTAAAAGTCTTGAGGCTCGGTATTCGGAGGTGAATGAAGAAAAGCCATTACGTACAGTATTCCGCACAGTATCAGTTTGCTTTACAGTTCTTATAATATGACATGACATGAACAGCCCTCGTCTTGCAGCTGCAGTAGCCGAATTGACTAGACTGAGTCTATGCTCGTCTGTAAGGCAAGAAATTTCTCGGAGGGACACCATCGTTGTCTTTTATTTGTTTCATGAAGAAACGGGATGGGCCATCATCAAACTCACCAAGCACAGCCATAAAGCATTGTTGTGCCGTCTCCCAATCCCCGTTATAGAATGCTTTCAGACCTGCTGCATACTTTTGAAAGAAAAGGCTAGAGACATACTTCTCACGCATTCGCTTCATTTCTGGAGACAGCCAAATACTTCGATTGTAGAAAGCAGGCCCTGTCGGCAATACTAACTCTGGAGCAGTATGCATGTTGGAATCCTCTAAACTGTGATTTGTGCTTACACTTCCTGCTTCAGCTGCAGGGAACAACTCGTCGTTTGTTGCCGGAGCGGGTCTCTGGGTACCGCCCGTCCAAATGGAATTCCTTCTTCTTTGACGAAGGTGTCGATTCGATTTTGCACCTCGTTCAGCTCGCTTATTGCGCCCCCTTTCTGGATCGTTGGACCCAGCATCCGACATACCGTCAACAGTTGGCGACTTTTTAGCCTTTTGCTGGGCTCGATATACAGCGTCAGCTTCCATGTCAAATGTATGCAGATGGATGAGTTCAGCTTCCAGAAAATTGCCTTCATCGTCGCTGTCTCCATCCTCATCATCGTCTGGGACAAAGACTTGGTCAATCTTTCTGCATCGCCGTCTCGTACTCTCTGTGAGTAGGCTGTGAAATGTCCCTGACATTAGTAGCTCTAAGCCGTACGTTTTTGTTTCTGATTCCAAAAACTCGGCTCTCTTCACAGCCTCAGAGACATATGTAGCGTCAATCTTCCGCTGCGAGCCAATCGCACCTTGCACAGCTTTTCCAGCATGAAGGCCAAAGCCCATTTGGACCACAGGGCCGGATCTTTTTTTCAATACCTTTTCTTTCAATCTCGTTTTTGCTGTATCACTAAGTGGTTCAAGGTAGAACTTGTCATAGTACAAAGAAAGACATATCTTCACAACAGAGAGCAGAGCCTTATCCGCTTGTTGATTCTTTGCCATGAGCTCTGTTTCTCCACGCTGCTGAACTCTGGAAGTTCGAACACTGTCCGGGTCCTCCAACGACCAACTGAGGAGGAATGCATCACCAACATTCTTGTTTGCTGCTCCACCGTAGGAATTACAAATCGAGTGAACAACTGCCGCGATACGGTTTGTAAAAACGAAAACCTCCTCTTGGAGAGATTCAGTTGCATCTGTAAATTGCCGGATATCACAGAACAAGAATATGCAGGAGACAGTCGAACCCTGCGAACTGAGGATCAACACGTTCTTGCTTTGCCCTTTCTGCAAGTTATTCCGAATGATTTCAACTCCAGCACTTCCAAAGCCAACTTTCATCAACGATCCGATTCGCAGAATAGTTGACATTAGAAACGATGTTTCCATCCCTCTTAGTACATCTTTCGTCCATTTCGTTCCACGGATCAGGGTATCTTCTTCCTTCAGAAACTTCTTGAATCGACTTGTTGACTGATAACCAAGTGGATCCAGCATGAGCATTCCTAGGAGACGAACCATACGTTCGATCGGGGTCACGACCAGCACCATGACCGGTCCCGAGAATGCTGTCATTCCAACAAACCAGATGATAATGATAACAATCGTGCTTACAATTGACATGACTGCCATTTGCGTTTGATCGTCACGCAAAGAAAACCATCCTATCGACAGCTGATTGCTCGTATCGACAACGACTACTCGCAGCCAATCACGGCTCTTTAGTTCGGTTCCATCCAAATTTGTGTCTTCGGGCGGAAAAAAAAACTGATTTCCAGATGTAGCTTCGTAAAAGAAGAGGTCAGGAATTGAGGTATCTTTTGCAGAATCCAGCACTTGCTTTTGGAATTGAGTACTTTGAGTCTGATTGTGCAGAGCAACCATCGCTGTGGCAGTTGTGGTGGAAGGCTCAGTGTAACTAAAGATAACTGTAAACAGAAGCGACAGCAGAACTCCAAGAGCCACTCTTTGCCCGGTAAGCTCTCTCATGTCACTGCCAACTTGCGATTCTCGTAGCGTCCCAGATTTCAACTGGAATCTTGATGCACGACCGTTCGAGGTCAAAATGCTTCCTTTTCGGCCTTGAGATGTGGTTTTATCAAGTGGACTCACACCATCACTGTTCGAACTACTGTTTGTAGCCGTATCCGACTTGGAGTGTGCTCTCCAGGCTCTTTGGATCGTCACAGCAGCATCATGATGTACCGAGTGGGGCTTTTCACTTTCCATAAACCTTACAGAACGCATCACCCGCTTCAGAGACCATCTTCCAGGTGCTTCTTTCGATTCCGCTTCCTCTCTGGCACGCACTGCTGCAGACATTCCCATTTGCAGGACATCAGGACCTAAAGAATTCCGCTTATCATCCCCATGAGTTTGAACAAGGGGGCCGGGCTCGTCACCACCAATGCCAAGTGAAATCCTAGGGCTCGATTTCGGCTTTGGCCTGAGCTTCCGTCGGCAGAAAAATGGATTCAACCATTTCAGCTTGTCAAAAGCCCAGTACCAGTTGACTTGGTTGCTCAAATTAACTACATTTCGGGATCGCACAAAGCGCGCCATACGAGCACTGCGGGCAATCGTCAACAAAAGCATAGTTTCAACTGTTGCTAAACTAAGGCTGCCAAGATCATCGAATCCCGAAATCTGCGACCAACGTTTAGCCACACATCCGTTTTCGGAGCAGATACACTTGTTCCATAGTGTTTACACGTACCGGAAACCCGTTGCTATCCAACTGAATTTGCACATCCCTGTAACGGAACTCCCTCGGATTGACAAAGGAAATATCCCATAATAACGTCATGGTGGACACCAGGTCGCACCAGAACATGAAACTTCCCACAGCACAAGTTCCACTGCTTTCCTTAGCTTCAGTTCCATACCCTCCACCTCCAGAACAAAGGCTAAAACTAAAATAATTCGAATCGACCAACATTCGTATGGTCATGTCCACAACAAAGAAAGCAAGTGTAACCGTCGACACAACATCGAACACACCATCTAACGAGGATGGGACCCACAGAAGTCGCAATTGAGACCCAAACAGCAGGTATATAGAAAAAACCATCATCAGCCCTCTCCAAACTATTGAGCGGATGAGTCGCATCAGAAAAGCAGACGTCGCGTTCATGGCAGGGGAAGAACGGCAAGCATGGCACAGCCAGCGACGTTGAGTCGGAGTATTGTTCCAGTTCGATGAATGAGCGGAATAATCCATTGACGAGCGGTTAAACGCCGCTGAGCTTCGATTCGATGATAAGTGCATGCTTTCACTTTGATGAAACGATCCCGACGGCATCGCTGAAGATCGACGGAATGTTGCCATCCTGCTTGGATCAGATGATTGAGAGAGGATTTGTTGCTTCAGCCTGCAATTCCTTGGAATAGCCTTCTTCGCGAAAGGATCAGCAGTAGTAGCGTCTTTCTCGTCAAGCTTTGATGCCGGCTTCTACTCTTTGTAGACGTGGTAGCATGAGAGCTCCTTTCTGTTGTTCTTTCTCTTATTATGCTGGAACAGGGACATTTTATACCTCCTTTCGTGCATATCGTACATCGGCCAGGCAGATCGGTACTTGAAAAACCGTAGGGTTGGCAGTGCACCTCTGCACGGAAGCCAACTTGGCTGTTACAAAGAGGTCTCTTAAGACTCGTCGTGACACATTAACCTTGGAAGCGTATACGTTGTTATCTTGTACGATCAACCATATTTTATATCATCATCATTTGATCTACAATATTGCTAGGGTTATCGGGGTCACAACAGGGGCAACCCGGCTGTCGAATCCCTGGAGTATGCTCCTTTCCGAATAGCCTGGAAATATTGCTGCTTTGCATTGGATTTAGAGCTTGATCAATGGCATTTTGATGCTTAGCGGCCGATTTTTTACTCGCCTGTGGTAAAACAGATTTAGAATAAGTCGACGTCCCACCAGCAGCTGCTGGTTTTTCTACAACTCTACGAATGACCAAGTTACCATTGCCTGAAACTTTAGTGCTGGTTGTTTCGGATTTGTCAGTTTTGGTTTGAGCATCTTTGTCTTTTTCCATCGCTGTACCTTCTTGCTGCAGCGACGGAAAAGGCTCCCCGAGTTCAGGTGGCTTGCAGTTCTGGTCAATATATTGTTGCAAACATAGTTGGAGGTACTCCGCCATGGCTTTTCTGTCAGGCACGGAGTTGTCGTCTTCTTCTCCGAATAGTTGGGTTATTTGAGCGAGCATAACATCTCGTGCACCTGTACACAGCTTTTCCAGTGTTCTCGTGCCTCCTTCAAACGCCGGAGGAAGAGCTTCGAGAACGTCATCTTGGGTTACCTCCGCCATAGGTTTCAAAATTTTGGTTTTGTAGGAGCCCCCACTTCGGCTTTCGGATAAGCCTGGGACAAGCTCTTCATCACTGTCAGGGAAGACAATAATGATGGCAGTTTCAAGAGGCACGCAACCAGGAGCCTTGCAAGAGACTTGCATAACCATAACTGTTGTGCCCATATCAAGGGCGTTTTCAGGCATCGTTCCTTCCACTTGCTGAACAATACGACGTTTGTGCTGTCGCAGCATCAAATTCTCATTAGCAGAAAACATTGTAAGACAAGAATCATTTCTTGGTTGTTCATCATTGTGGGATAGTTGCAAGGTGTTCTTTTGTGGTTTCTTTCTTTTGGTTTCGTGAGGATGCCGCGCGGTTGAGTGTGACGTCATCCACCATCCATGCTGTGACCTGTTGAAAGATCCCAACTTGCTCCTGCATCAACCATCATCCAGTCCGACATCAATCCATGAAGGCTCAAACATCGTCAACTTTATACTCTTGCTGAAATATGGCATATGGAAAATTCTTGGTTCTTTTAGTGTTGCAGATCTTCGTTTGCTTTTTGTCACATTGCAATGGATGGAATCACTCGACAAATCAAAAAGTGAGGGGGCTGTCGGTGTCAGGAATTGGAATCACAGAAAGCCAGGAAACTATATCACGCCGTACTGCGGTCATGTCCGCGCTGGGATTTCTAGCTTCGGGATTCCTATCTACCAATGCTGCATCCGCAGAGACCAGCACCACTGCAGTCGGCCAAGAGCCTCCAAAAAGTTTCCCTACTTCGGCTGGGAGGAGGGGCTGCAAAACAACCACCAACCCATCACAAACCGTTGTCACATGCGTCGGAGATCTCAAAGCCAACAATGCCGATGGCCGACTCTCGAAGATCTCTGCTACAGAAAATGGTGTTTCTACTTCCTCTGTCAAGAATCCATCTAGGTTTTCGCCGCCATGGACCTACCTGACAGAGACGTCAGATCCAAAGAAGGCCTGGGAATCTTTGATAGCAGCCGTTACTTCTGTTGACCCCAATTTAAAAATCGTAGAGCTGACGGATTCGTACTTGCATGCCACTGTTCCAACCCAATACCCTCCAGGAATGGACAGTTTGGATGACTTGGAGTTCATACTTCGTCCCGAAGACAATCTGGTCTTGTACAGATCGGCAAGTCGAACCTCGGTTTTTGTGTACCCACTTACCCAGCCGATCAGTGATTCCAACACGAATTTAAAACGGTTGCAAAGGATTCGATCTGTACTGGGTTGGGAAGAATTAGGATACTCTCAAGAAGGATCGAAGCGACTGTAGCTACTATTGTAGGCAATAAATAATGTCAATACACTGCTATCATTCTTCGCTCTTTCTTTCGGTCTATCCGAGTGCCATTGCCTGCTGGATTGCTGGTCTAGACTAGTCAACGATGCCCAGAACAGTTTAAGAAGAGCTAAAGTAGGCCCCGGCCCATTCCACCAAGAGCTGAAGTAGGCCTTATCATTCCTGACCTACCACAACAACAACAAGAACATCCTCAAGAGTGCAACAAAAACAACAAATATCTCAATGGGGAATGGAGGCGAGCAACAAAGATGACTTACATCCTTCATCACAAGATTATGGAAACGAGATGCTGTCGAGATTCTCAATCTTTATCTTGTCCCTTCTCGTCGCCGCACTAGTAGCTCAGTTTCTTCAAGACAAGAAAGAAGGAGACGCATCTCAGTCGAATGATTCTGCGCTGATCGTCCCTTTCATTCTCATTCACGGAAATGAAGACGAAAAACCACTTCGAGTTCTGTACCGTTCCTTGGAGAAATATCGACTTGAAGCTTCGACGGCTCTGAAGGGACTTAGCCTGCATCTGGAACGAGCAATGTCTCTTGAAACCAGCTCTCGCATACCAAGAGCTTCTAGGCTGTCCACCAAAATCAGAAGAAGAATCCATAAGCTATCCGAATGCTTAGACCAAAATGAACAAACTCTAAAGAGTTTGTTGCGTCCGATGAGCGCCGTTACAGCTCTTCCTGACAAGAAGCTTCAGAAGGGTTCTCGTATCGATGAAAGTCTCCAGGCCACCGCTAAGGACTCAGATGATCCAGTTTCAGATCATACCACAATTTTCCAGTCGACCAATACTGCCGACCTCGTTGACGAAAATGTCTATGACATGACAGCTCAAATAGTAGCTCATCTGGTGAGGGACTGGACGCCGTCAGGTGCTCAAATCCGAAAAAGCCTTTATGAGTGGGTGTGCAAAGAAATAGTGCAGCGATCACGCACTTCATCCGCCCCTGTTTTGGTTGCTGGTGCTGGTATGGGGAGACTGGCGTACGATATTCACTCTCTTGGTTTTACTGTTGAGGCCAATGAGCTTTCCCCGGTCATGGCAGCCGCTGCATGTGCCATTCTGACAAAAAAAGCTAATGGAAGGCTACATCCGTTTGCGCTGGACCCATTGTCAAACGAAGTGGATTCAAATCGACGGTATGATGCTGTGAATTTTCCAGATGTCGAGATTCGTAAGGTTTCAGGGAGGGCGTCTCTGTCGTTCACTGTTGGTGACTTTGTGGGTGACTATTACTACAGCCAAAATGGGAGTTTTGGTGCGATAGTTACTTGCTTTTTCATTGACACAGCTACCAATATTTACGAATATATTGAACTGACAAGAGTTCTACTACAGCCAAATGGTCTGTGGATCAATGTAGGTCCAGTTCAATGGCACCGAAACGCGTTGTTGCATCCGTCTGTTGACGAGCTAAGAGATTTAATTTCCGCATCTGGTTTCAGGATTGTCCATTGGCGAGTTGATTCCAAGCCCGTTCCGTACCGGCAAGATGACTCAGTAACATCTATGGATCCATTCATACGATCTACAAACTTTGATGGCTACCGTCCTTTGCGATTCGTGGCTGTTCGAAGGTGACTGAAGTTCCTGTCGATCCGTGCTAAGAAGTTCCAGAGTACAGCAGGCTATTTCGCCCCATTCCCCTGACAAGCACCTTGTCCGCTCGCATCCCTCAGATGGTGGTGTTCTTTTCATATTCAACAATGTATCGTCGCCATGTATGACACTCAATGGTTTCCAGCAAAGCTTCTTTTTGGGATTCTACTGCTATTCTATGTGCATTCTGTGTTTCTCATGGTTGCTCAACGTTTCTTTAGAAGAACAATGATAACATTTTCCTAATTATACAATTTTCCTTCACCCTTGGGGGAGATGAAACTGTCATTCGATCAGACACCCGTTAGTGTTGCTCAACGTTTCTTTTAGAAGAACAATGATAACATTTTGCTAATGATACAATTTCCTTCACCCCCAAAGGGAGATGAAAACTGTCATTCAATTATACACCCACTAGAGAGAGAACAAAAAGTAAAACGAAGATCACACCGAGCGTAATCCATGCAAATTCGATGTCCACGTGATCTGTATGAGAATCAGCTCCTTCTCCCCCATGACAGCAAAAGTAAAGCCCGCAGGGCACCTTGTGAGAGTCGTTGACTTCCTTGATAATGCGGGCATATATGTCATCGTTGACAGTGATGGCATACCGTAGGTTTTCATTTGTGTTGTAGAATCCAGATTCGGCAAGGTACAACCGTCCTCTGTCATGCTTGCTCAGATTGCTATCCACCACCAATACGACATTGTCTTCGAGCAACGATGGTACAAGATCGTACTCACCACCATGATCTTGAAAGCTCTCTGTCAGTCTCATGGACGCCAGAACATTATTCCTGTTGAGTTTTTTATTGCCCAAGTGGAAACTCTTTTCGACATCGAAGGCATCATGATCCCTTAGATTGCTTTCTGATTTCGGCCGAGTCGCTGGGGTGCTACCATATGCGTCATCGATCTTTGCTAATAACGATTCTTGTTCAGATGAAGCCATTTGGAATGATGCGTATTGTTGCTCTCTTGACTGATTATCGAAACGTTAATTCTTAGGTATCTTATGCTCCATATGATTTGGAGAGTTTCGGGCTGCTTCAACAAATACAAGCTGCAAGAAGGTTACATTGTGATTTCGTTGACGAAGGTCGGATTCTGAACTAGAAGAAGCGTGTCGCACCTCTGCGTGTAGTGTGTAGTCCATGTACTGAGCTAGGTGACAGGGAGACATAAAAAATGACACGATTTGTGACATCACATTCCGTCATTCTGCTGGGCACTTCGAATGGATCCCAATCTGAGCTCATTCTTCCGCCGAAAGGAGTCTTCTGTGTATCTTTGACATATCCTGGCATAGTATTTGCAGAAATAAACGACGACATCATGAGTAGAAGTCCATCAACAAACGGACACAATTCCTCAGCTAGAACTACCAACTTGATTCGTAATGACAGCGTTGCTTCGTCCGCCGCTTCCCATGCCTATGATGATCATGGACCGAACTTTAAGGCGCTGGAGTTTGTCCGTGATGACAGCGACGTCTATCGCGCTCATGTAAACATGGATCATTACAATCACAGAGGATCGTACTGGAACTCGAGGAAGCACGAAGTGCTGATGCGATACATCCATACCGCTCTGGTTGGGTGAGTACCCAGTCTGTTTCGCTCTGGACCTCTTCACACCGTCTCACATTTTGTTTCAATGTTCCACAAGAATTA
>JAAMXS010013171.1:0-10063 GCA_019693525.1 Cylindrotheca fusiformis | reverse complement strand
TACCCCCCTATCTGCATAGCTCCTCCACGATGAAATCAAGAGAAAGAATATCATGTTTGGTTGTTACAATTTTTTGCCAGTTTCTCGTTGGGACGGCGTTTCTAACACCCACATCTTGGAAGGCATCTGCAACACGAGCCGATGAATGCGCTGAGCGAACAAGCTTGTCATCTTCGTCCGCCTCCGATATGTCACCGGAAATGGAAAAAAATTCTAAATACATTCAGGGGCTTATGGAAACTCTTTCTGGTTTGTGTGACAAGTACATGCTAAATGGATCGCAAGCTGTGAGAACTCGACTTGTGAATGTATTGGATCAGATAGCCGCCGAAGCTTTTGATCAAGAGCTTATTCTTCACTCAGTGCGAATGGTGAAACGAGCAGGAGTTCCATTCAACCACAACAATTATGTTACAAAAGCCGACGTTGAGTTGGGAAAAACAGACGCCAAAGAACGTCGACAAGAAGTCGAGAGTCGCAAACACTGGGAAGCTCAGAGGACTTCTGAAGTGGGCGACAGCGTCGCGGAGAATTTACGAGGGAGATCAGCGCTGTCGAGCCGAGAAGCAAGCTCGTCGAAACCAGATCCTTTCATGTCGAACGTAATGAATCCAACTCCAGATTCAATTGCCACAATTACGAAGGACAAGACTGAACTGCAAAGTGAGCTCGACGGAAAAGGTTCGCAGGAAGCACCTCCAACACCAGTTCGTAACGAAAGCCATGATAGAGCAGCAAATAGGGTATCAGAGTTAATTGCAAAAGCTGGATCTGGAACAGAATTTGAGGGAGAAAGTTTGGGCATTGGTGGTTTGGATGATGTCCTGGCTCAGGTTAAACGACGTGTATGGATTCCGTTGGCAGCACCTCCAAAGCTGCTAGAAGAGTTGGGCATTCACCCTGTTCGAGGTTTGCTGTTGTATGGCCGCCCTGGTTGCGGGAAAACGTTGCTGGCTCGCACTCTTGGAAAAATTCTGAGTCCCATGCGACCGATTACCGTGGTTAGTGGCCCTGAAATTTTGGACAAGTTTGTCGGGTCCAGCGAGAAGGTAAAGTCAACTTTGGCATCCACTACTTTGAGCTGATAAAGAACTTGCTGAAGTCATCTTTCCATTTGAACACTTAGAATTTGAGAGAGATTTTTGATAATCCACCAGATATTTACGACACCTACCGACTGGGTGAAAAGGATGGCGGGAATGCTCTGGCCTGTGCGGCGCTTCATGTTGTTGTGATGGACGAGTTTGATGCAGTTGCACGGACTCGAGGCGGAAGAGGTGGAAAAGGTGACCAGGGAGACGCCGGCGTCGCCCGTGATAGCGTAGTGAACCAACTTCTGGCAAAGATGGATGGCGTTCATCCCCTACCTGTGCCTACTCTGGTGATTGGACTAACCAACAAAAGAAGTCTTGTCGAACCTGGTAAGTGATTGGAAAGCAATTCCTGGCTATTGTCGGAAACAGACTCACAATGCTTCGCACATAAAGCACTTTTGCGGCCTGGAAGGTTTGAAGTTCAAGTGGAAGTGCCACCCCCAAAAACTAACGACCAGCGAGTGAGTATTCTCAAGGTGCATACTAGGGACATGCATGATGCAGGGCGACTTCTTGTTGCCGATCCACCAGAAGGCACAGCTGCAGCGAGGTGGCTGAAAGTAAGTGATCCTTTTTGTCTGTCTTGTGAATCCAACCATCTAAAGCCAACAAGATTCTGTGTTAATTTTTAAGAATCACTTGTTGTCGTCCACTTTGACGTATGATGAGCTTATGGATAATGTTGCGGCTCGGTGCGAGGGGTATTCTGGCGCCGCTCTTGCTGGCGTAGCTCGAGCTGCCGCATCACATGCGCTGGAACGAGCTGTTGATGAATACTCTCGTGACGCAAGTGGAGCTATGTCCTCGGCCAGCATCATGGATTGCCTGGTCACCTTGGCGGACTTCGAGGAAGCCATAGAAGATGTTCTACAGAGCATGGGGACTGCTGACTTCGCTGGAGATGGCGATGAGGAAACGGACAACCAAGAAATCGAAGAAGATGATCCGATTTCACCAGAGTAATCCTATGGACCAAGTCTGGTTCTACGTGTATCGCTTTCGTAAAGAAAAAGGAGTCTTTAGCTTCCAAGAATATTGTTTTAAGAAACGATAATTCGAAAGTTGTCATACATCCCCATATGAGCGCTGTGTAATTTCAATATTTCCCGAGGGACTACTAAAGACCTGGTCGATAACACCTTCCGATATCCCTTCCCCAACAACGACAACATTTTTCAACGGTCTGTAGGTACCACTCTGGTTTGTTTTCGAGCCAAGCAAGCTTTCTAGCTTCAAGTCTGCTTTCTCTAGTCGTCTCTTTGATTCTTCCAGTTTTCTTTGCAGGTCTGACTTCGAGGAAACAGGTGCCTTCGATGTCATGAAGGAGTTTGCAATTTGGGTCCGCGAACGGAGATCTCTGTGCCCAATAGTTTCAGCTGTGGTCACAACAGGCTCCGACATCTTGGGAGACAACACAACCGTCTGTGGCGCAACATCGTTCTGAGGAGCAACATTACTCTCAACGGAAGACGCTGGTGAAGGTGTCGCTGTACGAGGCAGACTAGATTGCTGTTTCTGAAAATCAGGCATACTGGGACCATCTGGCTGTTCCGCAGAAATGGAATACATACGTTCAACGCTTGGGGGCGCCCACGACGACCCTTGCGAAACGTGAGAGCCAATTGGTGATGGAGGAGCCTGAGGCAAAGTTGGATGGCGGTGTGACGCCATAGTCGAAATGGAATCACCGTCATAATGCCGTGTCTGTTCTCTTGCAGACACAAGACGCGCTCTAGCCATTGCCATTTCATTCCGAAGTCTCACTACATTGCTTGAAACTTCTGAACCCACAGAATCTCTCGCTCGTGCAGATGCAGCAGCTACGTTGGATTCTGTCGCAACGACTAGCTTTTTCCGGAGCTCCACTAGCTCCTTCTCCATCTCATTCTTTGCGGCCAGCGTTTCGTTTCGCTCTTGCTTGAGCCTCTCGAGCTCCTTCAGGTGTCCAGTCGTATTCTCCCGGCTAATGCGACGTTCCTCTTCGGACCGTAGCTTTTCTTCTCGACTTCTTGCTTCTGCTTGACGGAGTTTGGACTTGAGATCCGAGATTTCTTTCAGCAAGACATCAGTTGTCGCATCCTTGGAAAACGGTCTTTCTTCCAGTTGCGAAATGTGTGCCTTGAGATCACTAATTTCTTGTCTCAGGCTTGATTCGACCTCCGAGTTGTCGGTCAGGCCCCGCGTTTGGTCCTTGTCTTGCGTATCATCAGTATCCCTGTTGGAAGCTTCCCGCTCCTCCTTCAACAAAGTCTTGTGGAGCTGTAGCTCCTGTTCCAAGGATGCTTCATTAGCCTCCAGCCTCTTGATATCATTCGTCAGGGACGCAATCTGCTTCAAATGAGCATTCGAGTCGACCCCTTTGTCACTCAGCAACCCATTCAATTCGGCAATTTGCCGGACTTGAGCAATCATCTTTTCATCCTTGGAGTGAATTTGCTGCTGCAACGTTTTGATCGTTTCGTTTTGCATGGAATTCTTCTCCTCTGCCTTTCGTTTCTCATCACGATTTTCCGTTCGGAGCTGTGCAGCGTCTCGAGTAGCCAACGTCAACTTCTGTTTCATTTCTTCCAAATCATTCGTCAACTTTTCTATATCCTTCTGCGCCGATATCTTTTCGTCTTTCAATTGTTCCCTAAGCTGCGCCGCTTCTTCCTTTGCAGCTTCCAGTTGCTTGTTGGATCGGCCCTGATCGGCCGAGGAGTGCAAGCGTTTCCTGGACTTTTCCCGCTCCAGTCGTTGCAGCGATGCCTTGGTCTTGTTGAGCTCCGTTCGCAGCTCCATTTCCGTTTCGGACGCCCGTTTCAGGTCGTCTTCCAGTTTGGTCTTCGTATCCGTGGCGGCGTATTCTGCCATAAACAGCTGTTCTTGCAGTTTCTGGTAGTTCCGCTCCTTTTCTTTGATTGCCTGTAGTTCCGCCTCTGTTTCTTGCAACTTGTTTTTAACTTTTTCCAGCTCTTCCAAGGTCTTGACCGAGACACCGGCGCCATCGATATTGGCCGCGTTGGCTTCGACCAATTGCGATCGAAGCTCCACAATTTCAGCACGCATAGCCATCAACTCTCGACCCGAGGCTGACGACGGGTTCTTTTCAACACCCGGCAATGTCGGTTCTTTGACGACGATCGGTCCCTTCCCTTGTTGTCTCAGCGCCATTTTGAGAGACGAAATTTCCACTTGAAGTTGCGATACAATTTCTTGCAGCAACTTGGTCTGCGCCACTTCGTTCTGGTAGCGATCTTCCATTCGTTTTCTCTCTTGAATTGCTCTTGCTTGCATCTCGGTCGCTTTGAACTGCCGCGATTGAGACGTTTGTTTCGTTTCGTCCAGTTTGGAGACCGTGTCGTCCAATTCCGACTGCGTTATTTGCAGCTGACGCTTCAAGCTTTCAATCATTTGATCTTGTCGATCTAGATCTTGCAGTGCTCTGGACAGTCTTGTTTCCGGACTTGACGGATCCGCCGTCTGGTGAAAGAGTTCCATGCGGGTGGCTCTCAGATTCTTCTTGGGTGTCGGCTCAAAGCCACCTCGATCAGTGCTGCGACTGACTCGAGGAGGAGTCAAACTTTCCGGTTTGGCCATTAGATCATTTGTATTTGGGAATCTGGTTGCTGTTCTTCGTGGGGCAGGTTCGGAACGATCCATTGAAATGTGACGCGGTAACTGTTGTTGTTTTTGTTTTTGTTGTTGCTGCTGCTGCTGATGTTGTTGCTGTTGGGCCACCTTGGGTCGCTGCTTGGTCGTTCGATGTTGGTGGGGGCTGTTGAGGTTGACAGACGATTCTTCGTCAGCCAGACTTGACAATTCGTCCTTCTTTTCTTCAAAGATGCTGTCCGAGCCAATGTGACTGTCCGCAACGCCTGCAAGGAGACTATTGACTTGGTCTTCTTGCGGTACCGTCGCGCTGGGATCTGTGAAAAAGAGTTCATCACCGCCTCGATTGTGATCCGATTTGCACTCCTGTCGATACGCCTCTGCTGCCGTCATGGCAAAGTCCACGGCTGCCTCCTTCGCCACGGGCCCATATCGATTCGCAGCCTCGTTGGTGTGGGAAGCGCATGCCGCAAAGTTGCGCTTGGCGGCGGGGGGAACGTACTTTCCCGTGTACGCCATTCCCTTGTCCAACGAATCGTCGACGCACATGACAGCCTTGTTGTCGACGATCAACCCGGGCGACACACACGCCAACGCAGCCTTTCCAAAGGTCCCCATTTCCCCCCGGGCGCGACGACGGACCGATGGTTGATCTGCAGATCCATCCTCTTCCATAGTTGATGAATTGTGCACTCGACTGAAGTCATTCCGTCTACTGGAAGAAGGGTTGTTGCTGGAAGCTGCTCGTCTAGGTGATTGTGGCCGTCGTATCGAATTTGGAGAAAGCATATTTGCTGTCATGGTGAGGGCTTTTTTTCGTGGGTTGGACTGAACCGCTGCAAAAAACCTTCTTCGACATGCACCTCCTTCCTTTCATCGAATAGAAGCGAAACGGAACCATTACAGCCAAAGAGCAAGCGTTGAGTTTTGGGGCTGGAAC
Source organism: Cylindrotheca fusiformis (assembly GCA_019693525.1). Lineage (NCBI taxonomy): Eukaryota > Bacillariophyta > Bacillariophyceae > Bacillariales > Bacillariaceae > Cylindrotheca > Cylindrotheca fusiformis. Next base: position 4,438 of record JAAMXS010013171.1, on the reverse strand, counting down.
TACATGCCAACTCGAAGCCACGCAGACGTGAACGGATGGAAGTACCAAAAGCGTGTCGTGTCGAACCGATGTTTGTTAGGGAGAAAGGGGCTTGACCTATGTCCGTTCAAGTGGTGCTGTCGTGAAAGCATGTAGACGGAAAATATTTATATTCGAATGCTTAGGGTCTCGGTGGAACGCCGTTCATTTGCGTCCACCGTACATTCTACAGCGAAGTGCACGTGCATGCCAATGCTTCGTTCAGTCCAGTCTTGTGATCGACCTTTTCCAGGAACGGAGTATTTTCTCTATTTAGAGGAACATTCTGCGGTCCGATTATCAAAAATTCCGTTTGTGTAGTACCGTCTGCAACTTAGTCCTGCGAGTCGACAGGTGGGAAGCATGATTTGACAACACAAACTGACCCAGCCGATTGCGAAATCCAAGATTTTTTGGAAGTGTTTGCTGGGCTGGCTCCTTTCGCAAGGAGTGAGTGAGCCATATAGCCAACCTTTTTGTTGTCCCTGCAGCTCTACAACAGGTGTACCGCCATATACATCCCTAATACCACAACTATGATAGTACCCGACCCACAATGGTACAGCAGTCATCCGCAACACAACACGGAGTTTACGAAAAAAGAAGGCGTCACCAGGTCTACAACGGCCGGATGTGAATAATTTCTACAGAACTGAAGAGTAATTCAAGAACTGGAATGCCTCAAAAGTTTTCCACTTCTTTCTATATTATTATCAAGAACTGGATTGCCACAAAAAAATCGTCCCTTCCTTCAGCATCATCCTGCAGTTCCTTTTCTCCACTTCAATTGGCGAGAGCGTGAGTCCTTTCCATTGAAGTGGCGATCACCACCTCTACACAAAAGATGATTGCAAATATCATTGTTATGGATCACTTTACTAGCCAAGGACTCCACCAACGTACTCCTCCCAAAAGAGAGCGAGAATCTTGGAGCACGTCCTGACACCCACTCGAAGATACAATTGCTATTTATATTACCAACAACAGACATACACTCTTTAATTTTCTCAGGCGAAACAAAAGCCATACTCAAAAAACCAAGGTGTACAGACTCAGATAATGGTACAATCTTGGATGAATTACTGTTGAATACAAAAGGAAACTTTATCTAGATTGGTCACAAAACTGTATATTTCACACTCGACACCTGTTTCCATCCTATTTCTTCTTGAGTCACTCGCTATCTCTTGAACAAGAAGAAGTCATGTAGCGCTAATTTTATTTATGACCTACGTAGTAGACTCAAATAGGAGGTCGATCGCTGGCTATTCGTTCCCTCTCTCACTCCCTGATGTCATTGCTGCCAGTTTTTTTCTTCAGAAGGTTCAAATGAAAGTGCGCCAACATGTTGTTGTAGACTTACATTTCTGGAATTTTCTTGTAAGTAGTACACTTACATCTGGAAGGTTGAAATGTATATTCATCACTAGGTAGAGGATTCGCGCAATCTGCTGTGTATGGTCATTTCAAGAGTTTTCAGACTTCCAGGTTGACACAGGAGGTGTCATTGGTGTCAAGATTGTGCGGCGCAGGAGGGTTTAGACTGACCTGGCTTTATGGCGAAACGAAAGGTGACATGATGGATTCGAGCCCAATCCTCTCAGTACATTTTGCTCCCTAGAACTAACGTAAACCAAACGCAATCACCGTCGTCCAAATGACTGCATGACGTGGAGGATCATGCTTGCCGTCAATTCTTCAACTCATACGCGTCTATATACCAGGCATGCCTTGGCGTGAGACAATCAACAGCTTGGAGATTCCATTGATTTGGTCGCCGCTACCATAAGCCAAAAACAGCAGTGTCAACAACTTACACTTCTAATCCCGGAGTTTTCATGTATTTTCAAAATGTGATGGCTTGACACCTCGAATGCCGCATCAACCTCGACACGGGGTTGTCAAAGGTATCTTGCACAAATTTGTGTCTACCCAGGACTTTCCTCTCATAAATCGAGTCTGACAATATCCATCTTTGTTGCAACATGTGCCGAGTTCCCGACCATCAATCCAGCAAGGATGTCTCATCCATCGACAAGGACTGGTCGGACAATGGAATCAAGGCTTCAGAGAGAAAGAAGCGCGATCGCATCTTGCCCGATGGTGTAGTCTTGAAACTAATGAAGAAGTCTGACTGGGAAGGTTGCAAGCGATTCTTTTCCAATATGACCTTCATGTTCTTGACTGCTCTTGCTATCCATCACCTTGATGTCTTCCAGAGTATTCGTGACGCCCACAATTTGGAAGATGCTTGGGCTGTGATCAGCTCGAACAAGATGCTTGTCTTCGTGCCTCTCTATCTTTTCTACGGTTTCCAGATGCAGTGTATGGGCTTCGCAGGTGGACACGAGTTGCTCCATGGCAATGCCTTCAAGACCAAATGGATGAACAACATTGTTACATTTTTCGTCAGTACTGCTTTCTTCGAAGTCCTTTGGCATGAAAGGATCAATCACAAGCAGCATCACATCTTCACCCTCGACATTGACCGAGATCCTGAGTTGACAAGCTTTTATCCCCGAAAGGAGCTTGAAGCCCTTAAGTTCAAGAGTGTACCCAGCTCGAGGTACAGCTACTTCAAGCAGTTCATCAATGTCTTAAGCTACTTCTACCATCGCGCATGCCGTCTGGTCAGCTCTTCCATGGGTATCGCTACGGACTATACTGGTATCGGGTGGAGCATGAAGAGCCCCAAGCGTGACGAGCTGGGCGCTTCGGTGATGTGGGAGTTGCAGCTTTATTCCCTCCTTCAGCTAGGTATCTACGTTATGATCTTTTCTACATTTGGAACGACTGTCGACGGAATGAAATCGTTGATCTTTTGGTGGATGGCCCCATGCGTCCTTGGGTATGCTCCCATCAATTTCTTTCGCAATGCTGAACATGCTGACTGCGACCTCATCGCCAACCAGCTGCTCAATACAAGGACAGTGGAGAGCAACCGAATTATTCGGTGGCTGCTATGGGAAACAAACTTTCATTGCGAGCACCATGCCTATCCTATGGTGCCTTTCTACAATCTCCCGGTCCTTCATGATCTTCTCGACCCTCATATCAAGCACAATGACTGCAAGTCATTCACCTTCCAGAACTGGCAAATGATCAAGGCTGCAGGTTGGATTGACAAGCAAAACTCCTAAGTACTACCTATTAATTCGTATTAATGGTGTTTAAGTGCTACGACTAAGCCATGCTGTCGAAAGACTATTAATCATCTAGTAGTAATGCTGTAGCTTCTTTCGCTGCTCCTGTGAATACTGTCCATCCGCTCCCACCATATCCATAAGAATGGACTAGACGAACACCATTGTTTGTCACATCATTATCTAATTCGAGTCGGGTGATCGGTCTGTACGGTCGGAACCCAGTCCAGGAACCAATTGGTGATGACTTTTCAGTATCCACTCCCATCAATCTGGCGTTTTCCAAAAGTCTAGTTTGTTCCTCTTTACGTATATCAATCTCCGTGTCGCCTTCTAGATAACTGCCTCCTATGACAATTGTATCTGCACGAGCAATTATGTAGCATGGCATTTCCGGTGATCCCCATGGCCCTTCTTCACATAGAATGTTGACGTCTTGGCCCTCTTCACGGAAAGGGATGTCTTCTCGCCGGGTGCAATCGTGTCGGCTGTAAAAATGCAATATCCCTCGAGCGCCAAGAACATTGTCATCGTTGCATAACTTCTTGCTCCCTAAGCCGGTGCAATTCACAACGCCATCGCATCCCAGACTTTTGGCATCCTCAACTAGATGCTCTATTGATTCATACTCAATCCCGCTTTCGACATCGACGTCTGCTGCCTTTGCTTCAACTTCATGCAACATCGACTCTAGCATTTTTGGACAATCCACAATCGGAGGGTTGAAGAGCCAACCGTACTTGTAACCGGCTGCCATTATTTCTTGATCCGTTGGAATTTTCAACTTGTACGAACTGTTTTGATACCACAACATTTCAATTGTCAGATTCTGAAATTCCAGGCGTGGATCCGTCGACCATTGGGGCAACCTACTAGTACCACCCGTGCCTAGTTTGTAGTCGGACGCGATAAAATCTGCTGTGGTAGGTCCGTAATGGTCTCTATGGAGAGTCAATGTAGGAACAATTTCTACCAGGGGATCGGACTTGTCCACGCCAATTGGATATATCTCATCCAGTGTTTCTATGGCCCAGCGATGCGTACGAGGATCATCGCAATGAAAGGGCATCCACAGCCCCCCTGCACCTTGAGAGCAAACCGATGTATCAAGCGGGGTTTTGGGAGATCTGAGAACGACTGGAATCTTTCGTTTCAAGAGTTCCAGTGCAGTACGAAGCCCAATGACACCAGAACCAGCTATCATCACTCGCGATGGTGCCATGGTTCAAAAATACGGAGTTGTGACGTGGAGCAATGGTACGAATAGCGGTGCTGTG
>JAAMXS010013164.1:0-10129 GCA_019693525.1 Cylindrotheca fusiformis | reverse complement strand
AAGGTATCCAAGGTCCTAGTATGGTCATTTGTCCTCTCAGTGTCTTGAGTAGTTGGTGTCAGGAAATGTCCCGATGGGCACCCTCGACCCTCAAGGTGTTTCGATTGCATGCTTCGGATCCGACCGATCAAGTGGCCCAGAAACACGAACTAACGACCAACGCTACGAGTTACGATGTCATTTTGACAACCTACGAAATGGCCAAGGTCCCGGCTCTAAAGAGTCTTTATTCTCGTCTTCACTTTCACTACCTAGTCTTGGACGAAGGACACAAGATTAAGGGCCATGTCACTCAAATTGCACAAGCCGTCCGAGGAATTCATTGCGGCAACAAACTTATCTTGACGGGAACGCCCCTGCAAAACAACATGGTGGAATTGTGGAGTTTGCTCAACTTTTTGTACCCTGCCATTTTTACAACCGCCCAGCCATTTGAAGCTGGCTTTAATTTGGCAGAAAATGTTGTGGATAAGCAATTTTTGCAACGTGCCCAACAATTGCTGGACCTGTTTATGCTGCGCCGACTCAAACACAAGGTGGAAACCTTCATTCCTGCCAAACTGGAAACCAAAGTGTACTGCCCTCTGAGCAAAACGCAAACCTTTTTTTACAAGTCGTTGTTGATGAAGGATTTGGGCAAGCTGGCGAGCTGTGAGACTGCCGACAATGAAAATTTGGGCGCCTCCCGCCATTCCATGCTCAAGTCCCTGTTTATGCAATTGCGCAAGTGCTGCAACCATCCATTTGTCTTTGAGGGTGCCGAAGTCAACCCCGAGACGACGACTCTTGCAGATTTGATTGCCGCGTCGGGGAAATTGAGTGTCTTGGATATGCTCCTGCAACGCTTGTTCCAGAACAAGCACAGAGCTGTTCTGTTTTCCCAATTCACAATGGTCCTGGACATTTTGGAAGATTACTGCCGTCTGCGGGGTTGGAAGTATTGCCGGTTGGATGGATCTACCGATCGGGCACGTCGCAGCTATCTCATTCGAAGATTCAATGAACCCAATTCTCCCTATTTTTTATTTTTGGTGTCAACCCGGAGTGGTGGCATGGGATTGAATTTGCAAACGGCGGATACTTGCATCTTGTACGACAGCGATTGGAATCCACAATCCGATATTCAAGCCATGGGCCGTGTTCATCGGATTGGACAGACCAAGACTGTGCACGTGTACAGACTTGTAAGTTCTGGAACGATTGAAGAACGAATGTTGGAACGTGCCGAAAAGAAGCTCTTGTTGGAAATGGTCAATCGAGAAAGCAACGTTTCTTCGGGTGGTGAGGACGATCAGGTGCGAAGCTTGTCGGCTGCTGAATTGTTGGACGACATTAAGTTTGGAAGTCAGGCTGTCTTTGGCGATGGCTCCAAGAATGAACTGCCGACCTGGGAGGATATTGATGCAATCACGGATCGAAAACGCACGGAATCGGATTCGGTTGGCAAGCTTCAGGGCAATGCCATGCATTCTGCCAAGGCCTTTGATGCTACCAAGGCCTTTTCTGAGACCCAACGATTCAACAATATTGACTTTCGCAAGATTCGCCAAGAGCAAGAGCGTGCCCTCAAGTCAAAGATCCCACAAAGTTTGCGTGGAATTGGAAGCGTCTGGCAAGAAATATCTCAATTGAGCAAGAAGCGTGACCGAAAGAATCGTATCATGATGGTCCAAGGGTCAGGATCTGGATATGGTGGCGCTGTGCCCGTCCTCAAGTCCAACAACTACGACCTAGACAAGGGAGAGTCGTCCGTCTTTGATCGGGAGTTGAATAAGGACAAGAAGCAAAAGTTTGCCGTGACAAAGAAGAAGAAAGCAGCCCCTCACGAAAACCTTAGTTATTGTCAGGTAAGCGTGACTGCTGTGCAGTATTTCTCTGATTCTTCCATCGAAACAAACACTCTTACTACGTCGTTGCAAAATTGTTGTTACAGGTGTGCGGTGATGGTGGTTCTCTTGTCTGCTGTCCACGATGCCCTTGCTCAGTGCATTTGCGCTGTGTTGGTTTGCGACAGGCAAAGAATTTCATGAAGTGTACCCATCACACCTGCCAAGTTTGTGGTAAGAATGGAGCTAGTGCAGGTGGCCTCTTGTATCCCTGCTTTGCATGCTCTAGTGCCTACTGTGATGATTGCCTACCAAAGACTGGTGTCACGTATTTGGAACGAGTAGAGCAATTGGACAAGTTGAACTATGACAGCGGCAAGAAAAATGCTGTCTACATTCTCTGCAGTCAACATTGCCACCGGGTGGCGAAAGAAGAATTCGGTTTGTCTCCATCGGTTGTGGCTAAGAAGCAAGAGTGCCCAAAACCGATCGATGTTTCCTTTGGATTCGGTTCATCTTTCAATGTAGAACAAAAAATCCAAGAGGTGCACCATGTGAAAGAAGAAGCAGCAGTATTAACCGGGAAAACAAGAAGTGGCAAGAACAGCAATCCAGAGTCTGTTCAATCGCCCATGCCAAAAGCAAAGGGACCAACGGTCTGTGAAGCTTATCTTCGCTGGAAGGCGTTGCCTTTTGAGCAACGAGCTATTGAGAGAGTATGCCCGACTTCGTTAGACGTCGTTGCCGTTTACAACAATTTCAAGGATGCAGCCAAGCCATTTGGATTTTCCTATGTCTCTCTGTATTCTAAGGCAAGAGAAAATGACCCATGTTTCTGGAAAGGGTACAATTGGATCCTTACTGATGTTTCAAAAGCACGGACACCAAAACACTAGATAGTTGCCTCCAACACCGGCTTGTTCCTCCCTACCTGCCTCAATCCCCAGCCGCTTTCTTGGAAACCAATAAGAGCGCCTGAGATGTAGCGTTATAATTTTGTTTATGTGTGCCACATTTTTTAAAGAACAAATGTCTGTTTTTTGTTTGAATCCAATTGCATTGAAGCAATCTATGTCTTGGACGGCACATGGATGCCACGGACTAAACCAGCTCCTAATCCATCGACTACATCGACTGTTGTCATCAAGGGCGTCAACTAGGGCTTCTGTTCGCGTTTCAATGGTTCAGGTTTGTCCGATTGCGAAGCCCAAAGACCTTAAGGTCCCCAACTATACCAAAGGATTGTGTTATCAAATTTAGTATCAGCCCCTATAGATGTGGTCTTGTGCCATCATCAATTGAAACACAGTTGCTTTCGATCCAACAGTTCGGGTTGGTCCAATTGAGAAGCCGAGATACCTGAAGTCTACTCTTGGACTATCTCTTTTCAATAAAGAGTCTCATAAAAACAAATTCAAGTCAAACTGAAATCAACTGAAGCAAAACAACAAAGCTAGGATCATCTATTCTATTCCTTTAAGGTAGGAACATCATGAACCAAGTGAAACGCCAGCAAGTAGCTGCCATCAGTGCACTCACACCCTTTGATGCCCCTATTCTTGGATGATGCTAGAGAAACAAAACAAAAAACAAAATGAAGTTCCACAGTGCTCCCCTTTTCCTTGTCCTATCCATCATGGCTGCAAGTTCCGTGACAGAGGCCCGCCCTGCAAAGAAAGGAGGCGGTGGTGGTGCCGCTGCTGCCCAGAACAATCCTGCAGGACAAGGAGGAGGACAAGGAGGAGGACAAGGAGGAGGAAATGGAGTTCCAGGACTCTTCAATGTCGATTATGTGAGCAAGACCTGCGATGCTGCCTATGCTTGCCAACCCCGTGGTTGTCGTGCTGATCCTGAGGAGAAGGAGGACGGTATCTTTGTGTGCCGAGAAACCTTTCATCCCATTACCGGTGTTTCCCAAGTCCGAGCCAAATGCATCGCCAGTGACAAAGCCTTTGAGACGGATGAGTGTGGATGCTGCGGTGAAGATTGTCCGGAACAACCCGACTTTCAATCCATCACGTGCGAGAATCAAGACGACATTGTCTTCAGCAGCAGTTGTGGTGGTCAAGGAGGAGGAGGAGGTCACAATGGCCCTCGTCAGCTCGCTCGTGGAGGCGGTAAGAACGGCGTTCGAGGAGGGGCCGGTGGTGGCGTCCAAGGCGGCGGTGTCCAAGGCGGTGGTCCAACCCCAAAAGATGCGGTTGCCGTTTGCCGCGAACTGTACAATCCATACACTGGAGTCCAAACTCCAGTGACGATTCCCATTAGTCCCGATCACTCCTTGCCCGGCGACATTTGCGGATGTTGCAACGATGAATGTCCAGACGAAGTTGGATCGCAAATCTTTGAAAGACCCGATCAACTGGAATTGGATTGGTGCGAAGCGGACGACATGGTCAGCTGCACTCTACCGAAACGCCATGGTTATCATCGTGGTCAAAAGAAAGGAGGTGACGACGACGACGACGAGGAACAAGGCGTCTTTGTCTGTCGTTCCAAGGGCAACATATTCACTGGAGTTCAACAAAGTCGCCCATTGTGTATTCCTACCGACCATGCGTGGGAGACCGATGAATGTGGTTGCTGTGGTGAGGAATGCCCGGTCCATCCAGATCATGTTGGTATAGAGTGCTCTGCAAAAGCGGATCAATGCGAACGTCGCAATGGCCAAGACGGAGTCTTTGTCTGCCGCGATCTCTACCATCCGTTGGATGGGAGTATCATTCAGAAATCGCTCTGCATCGATAGTGAACGGGCTTGGGATACTGATGATTGTGGCTGCTGCCCCGGCGACGATGGCTGTCCCGCAACTCCCAAAGGTGGTTTTGCCACGGAAGATGAACAGCTCTTGGATGTCGTTGGAGGTCCCTAGTAAACAAGCATCTGAATCTGCAATGGCCCTGGTTTAGAGCAAACACATTTCCTGCGATATCCGCTACCATGGTGGCGATTGCTCCATGAAGACAAAAGGATGACTCAAATAATCGATATCATAACATCGGTAGCAAAATGAAATCAAATCAATACACATCCATTTCACTTTAGAGTATTTTCGGTCAACAATTTGTGCGTTTTTCGCTTACACCATTCGTCGATGTTTCTTCTATCTTCCATTGTCCTCTAGCTGCTCCATGATATCACTGGGGGATGTGGATGGAGCAAACAAGTTCAATGTCCCATCTGATGGGAGCGCATTGTTGTCAGCTATCGCTTGCCACCCCTTGGTACGGGTAGTAATTCTTGAAATTATAAATCTACGAATTGTCGTCAGGAGGCCCTGATAGATGTTACGGTCTTTGCTGAAATTCTCATTTATGACCCGCGCATGCAAAGTAGAGGGAGTTTCGCTGAGATCTCTTGATATATTGATTTGTGACCAATCTCAGCATTTTGACTTCCTAGTCTTCTCTATCCCAAGAGACGTTGCCAGAATCCGTGTCCCGACATGATGCAAGAAGAGAACGAGACAACCAAGAAAGAAGAACAGCATCCATTGCTTTCGGATGATCTAGAAGAGCAACATCATGCTGGTGGTGGGGAAAAGGGCAACTCTGGACGAGGAGGGGAAGAAATGACTGTTGAACTTCTCAAGTTGAAAGTTCTGGCCATGGCCGCATATCTTCGGCAAGAATTGTCAACGATGGATGCTGACAAGGCAAAACGTCTGACTCTTGGGGCCAAGGAAAAGGCTATGGCAATTGCTCTTGCCTTGAAGGCACTTATGCTTCAGTATTACGACGAGATGACCAAACTTGACAAGGAAAAGGCGAAGGAGCTCGGCCTCAAGTATAAAGCGAAAGCGGAAGAGACGGCTGGTAAATACAAGTCGAAAGCGGTGGGAGTCGCGAAGGAGTTACGAACTATGAACAAAGCAGAAGCCAAAGAACGAAGCCTCAAATTGATTCACCACGCAAAGACTGGATATGGCAGTATGTCTACAATCTCGAAATTGAAATATGGCTTTCTCGTTCTCCTGATGTATATAGTCTCCCGATCGTCTGCCCCTGGGGTGAATTATGGCAAGTTGCGCCATCACAAGCATTTATGTTACATCCACGACGAAAAGAACAATGGGAAAGAAAAGGTGAAAGAATGCGAGAGCATGCTTGCACCTGAAACCAAGAACTTGAATCGGTGGATATTCCTTGGAAACGAGCCCATGTTCGCATTGTTTCAACCATTTCGTGAGCTTATGGAAGAGAAGGAAGGGAAGGAAAAACTGTTTAATAAGGTGAAGGGTGATAGGAAAATGCGGAGGAAGGTTCGATTCTACTATAAGTACGAAAGTGCCAACCAGGCAGAATGGGAAGCAAAGTACTTGAATCAAGATCCTCCCACAGAAATTGCGGGCGAGTGGGCGTCATCGGATTGCAAAACCTGTCCCATGATGATGCTGAATTCGACTAAGAAGGATCTAATCCTTGAAAACTTGGTCCTTGAGACAAGCCGAGATGTCCACCTACCATCCGACACCACAGAAACGTCCCAAGAGACTGTACTCAGATATCTTAAGGAAACCCACGATCCTAAGAAAACAGCTTGTGTGTTGCAGCAGAGTACGTACGAAATGACCAAGGCTCCATGGCGTACCACCGAGGAGTACCTACGATTCACCGATGATCTTCACCGCGAATTGGAGAATCAATGTAGCATCTTGATTCGAATTGGCTTGTTTCACACTACCGGCGCTCTCAAGAAGAAGATTGAGGAATGGGATCAAGGTACTCGGGATATTTTGTTGGACAAGGGGAAAAATGCATACTTTATTGACATCAGCAACGTTGCCCATCCGTCGCAAGAAAGCTATGTCGAACCTGTTTTTGGCATGTTCACGCGCCTTATGGGAGGACTGCAGTAGTCAGCAAAGAACATTAATTTACTCGTTTGATTTTTTAAATTCACTTCCTAAACTGCTGTGGGCTATGGTCCGGACCTCCTCGATGATAACGATACAACGGCAATCCATGCCAAGGCTGTCACTGAAGCTCCAAACACAGCGGAGGGTGCATCTATATTCTGAGGGGCATCTTTCCAAGCCGCTGCAAGGGAATCGCGCCATCCTGCAACATCCCATGTCTTGTTACGTGGATCAAGAACGAGCAATCGGTCCTTCCAAGAAATGGTACTCTTCTCTATTCTTGGCTCTTTGGACGATTCTTGATCCGTCGAGACCATCTCCGATTCGCTAGTCGGTACTTCTTTCCCTTGGTCACTAGTATGAGCTTCCGGCTTGGGCTCCTCGGTGCGGGCTGACTGCTGGCTTTGATGATACTCTTGTTGGTCTTGAATTGCTTGAAGAGTGGATGTATTGGAAGTCAATGTCTGATGCAGCAAGCTTTCAATTTCTTTCATTCGTCTAGTTTCTCTCATTCGATATAAGTATTGGGAAATTAAAAAGACGATGGAATTCAGAACAATCAATCCCCAGGTACCAAACGTAGACATGACCCGCCATTTATCTTGCCAAATCTGTTCCTCATGATAGCGTCGTCGTAGATCATTCATATACTCCGTTTGTGCAGATGCCTGTTGAGATTCTCGTTCGGATAGATTTTCTTTCGCTCGTTTCAGATCATTTCGTACTTGCACTTCCGATTGTACCAAGGTGGCAAATTCCTGAGCTTCCGTTGGGGTCCACCTGTCTCGAGCTTGCAGCAAGCGGGTATGTTGACTTTGCGAATCTTCCCAAGCCTTCAAGGCCTTTTCTAAATCATTTCGCGCATTGTACACAAGGCGCTGTTTTTCATCAAACTTTTGAGACGATTCATTGACCTTTTGCTTGAGCTCCATGATTTCTCGTGTCCCTGATTCGTCCAGCCAGACCTGAAACCATCGATTCAACCATTTTGGTGGAGAAGACAATATCGAATCAGGAGTCGAGGGCGACGAACTTGAAAACGATCGAAGACTTTTTGTTAAGGCTCGACGCGTGGTCATGTTTGCTGGCTGGATATTGCTGCTGCGGCTGCAGTATCGTTACTTCAGCGGCAACAAGCAATCCTGCTGCTTGTTGTGGTGCTGGATATGAGTTGAGAACGAATTCGAAAGACCAACCCAAGCATCGTCAGTTTCTCGTCCGTTTTTCTCCTTGTCCGATTCTCGATGGACAAGGAATTTGGAATGCATGTCCTCCGACAAACAGATCCAGATTCAGGAAGCCTTGCTCACTATATCTTTGCCGTATTTTCGTTTTTGTTACTTCAAGAATGCAGTGAAGCATGCAGAGAACAAGTGGAGAACCACTGACGAGACAGAGTATTATGGCGGAAACAGTTCGGTTTTTCTGACGTGGCCAGGTTTGCACTCCATGACCTCTTAAAATCCGAAGTGCGGGTGTCAACTACCCACGACCAGACCCATAATGTTTCGTTTGATGGTGTTGGTTTACCTAAGAAGTGGGAATGTTTTACTAATCGAACAGGGTTCTTTGGACATGGACCAGGTACTTGTGATTGGATGGAAAACGAAGCCAACTGTCAACATGTCCAGCTTAGTTTGTTCCTTGGGCTCTTACGTGGCAAGGAATACTTATTATGCGGCACTCACCATCTGATCTAGAGTGTTATTTGTTTGGGGGTATTCTGTGTCCGAGCTACTTTATCATATCTGTGCAGTTGTCCTTATTCTGTTCTTTTCTGAAACTAAAGAATCAGACCCTATGTATGGCAATAAATGAACACAGAAATATTGAAACCCACCAGAAAAGAATTATGAATGACGTTGGTTCGCAGAGAACAGTAGCGATCAGTGATTTTCCGCAGACGAGATTTCACGTAACCCAAAACACAGTTGCACTTCCTCATATTCCTCATTAGCCATTCATCCAATACATATATATCAACCATGGGTATTCCCAAGTCAATTGTTGCTCCCGAGAAAACAGACAGCTCAATATCCTTGGTTACCTTGGAGAGCGTCATAAGTGATACTTCCGTCAAAAGCAGATTCGATCTTGATGTTGGAAGAAGAAACTCCTCTGAATTCCCAGTGCCCAAGCCGCGACGAAAGAAATCAAGAAACGACCTCTTCAACTGTACCGAAATAATAGGAACGAAGTCTATGCAGAATGCTTCCTTCCCAACTCTCAGTACAGCCAGCGAATCCAACAGCCGGTCTCCTCTACAGCTCCAGCAAAGTACTGCTAGACCCACTTCCCTCGCAAAGGATGAGCTTTTGGAGATGTTCTTGACTATGATACATGATTCCGACAACAACAACAAGAAGAATAAACACGGCCTCGTCATGCCCAAAAGACAAGTGTCTCGGGATGATATCATCCTTTCTTCCAAACCCTTGTCGATGCCAGTCCGGAAAGCATCCAATACAAACCTGATGATGGACAAGAGGGCTATCGGTACACGAAGTGATCATCGATGACTCTTCTCTATTTCTGACTCTGCTATACCCCCAAAATTTTGTTCCATGTAAGAACGATGTGATATGTGTGAAACCAAAACACACACACACAAGCGTAAAACCGCTTGAGAAGCAATTGCTAGCTACTACTACCCCATAAGACCCGCACTCGCGCACGAACCACACACACCACACACACACCTAGGAAAGACGATCTCCCAAAGAGAGAAAACGAGAAGAGCTCCCTTGTGCTCGACGTTTTGTCTCTTCTCCTCTTCCCTTCCCACCACACACAAAAGCAACCAAGTACAACATGATCAGTATCATCATTCCTGTCATACGCAGTATGACGTAACAGCTAAGCTACTTTTTCTTCTTCACCTTCTGAACTATATACTTTTCTATTTCTGACTCCACTATACCCCCAAAATGTTGTTCCATGTCAGAACGATGTGATATGTGTGAAACCAAGAAACACACACACAAAGCAATTGCTAACTGCAATACCCCAAAACCAATAAGACCCGCACACTCGCGCACGAAAAACACACACACCACACACATGGGAAGACGATCTCCCAAAGAGGGAGAAAGAGAAGAGCTCCCGTGTGCTCGAACTTTTTTCTCTTCTCTTCCACCACACACAAAAAGCAAAACTCTGATATGATCTGTAACATCAGTCGTGGTCATACGCAGGATGACCTACCAGCTAAGCTACTTTTTCTATATACATATGGCTATACAGTAGATGAAATCATTGTTGTTGTTGAAATACTATTATTACCATTCTTATTTACAATATATGCTGGTGGTTGCTTTTTTCTTTCATTCGTATGGTACTGCTGTTACATTCTTGCGAAGGGATTCGTATCCCCAAAACACTAGTGCATGGGTAGGTGCCGCACGTAGACAAGTGGACATGCATCGCATTCCCATGCCATTCGCAG
>JAAMXS010013114.1:0-21479 GCA_019693525.1 Cylindrotheca fusiformis | reverse complement strand
TTGACGATCCCTGAAAATCCTACACTGCTTGTCAGGTATTCCTTGATGCCGAGTTCTTTTTCAGTCTCATCAACAGCCTCACATTTTTTCGTCAACAATACGCCATCATCTTCCGCGGAAACAGCAATGGATTTGGTTTCTGAAGCCAATGCTAAATTGTTTTTATGCGTATATCTGATGATACACTCCCTTTTCTTTTAGTGCTGCCAAAATGTAAATGAGGATTTTGAAGATATGGTTTCATTATTCAATGGTTAGGAACTCCAGCGATTGATTAGTTCGACTGCCGAGCACGACCGCCTGGCTCCGTTCTGTGAAAAATCCTTCGCATGGACGACTCAACTAGTACTTCACAAAACTCCTCTCCACTAGCTTTTTTCTAAATCCCTATTAGTAGCTACTATAGTATCAGGTTACCATCGACCAAGTCATCGATGTCGGTGATGATCCAATTGCCGTGCTTGTTGACAAACCTTCCAAAACTTGGATCTTTTATGGTTTTCACAGTCATTTCCATTCGAACAAGATGTGGGATATTGCGATCTTCCTCAGTATCTTGGCCCTGTAATAGAACCCCGTTGATGGTATCCTTTACATAAAACTTTTCCTTGCACCAAATAAGGACCTGTGCGATGACTGTGCTCTCCATTTTGCCAGTTTCCAACTGTTCTTTTCGAAGCCTTGCGAGATCAGATTGGCGCTCTGCCGTTCGCTTCTCCAGCATTCCTCGGTAAAATTTCAGAAGACTTGGATTCGTCTTGGCATTGGATCTCGAAATGTAAGGGATACAATACAAACTGACAAGTTCAGTGGAGTAGGGTTCACTTTGCAAGCATATCTCTGTCCCATCAACTAAGTCAGAGTTTTTGGAGGATGTCGCATATAGATCTAGTAGCTTGCTTTCCATTATGGACTCGAGATCAGTGTTGACAGCAATCTCGCCATTATCGTTGGATTTGTTGACAGTCATCGTAAAGCTGATTGCATCATCCACTTTGCTTGTATCAGGCTCCTTCGTCAGTCCGGAGAGTAGGCGATTGACACCCTGTGTAAATGCCCACGAGATAGACTCAGTCAATTCTTGTTTGAAGGATCCAAAGAAGAGAAGTTGCCAAAGAGGAAGGTCAAGAAACATATAGGCCGTTGTAACTGCATTCAGAGTAGGATTTCCAATCGGAGTGTTCACACTGCTCAACAGATGGCCTTGGGTTGCATGCTCTTTTGATCCTGGCACCATCCTAGGTAGCGGATCTTCTTCGTGTCTCCATGGGAAAATTATTGAATTATTTCCTGCTGACTCATCTTCAACTTGAGAATCCACACTGTCGTCAGCACTATCGCTACTGGAAAACCCTCTCGCAATAAAGGAGTTATAGATACGGCGCCTATTGGAGAACGATCTAAGCGTAAGAAGGGCTCGTTTACTCATGGAATAATGTGCTTCTTTTGGGGCACTGTTGAACAGACAAAGAATGGTTGAAATAGCTCTTGCTCAATGAGAGTTTATGTCTGATGATGATGATGTTTGGTTTTGGTTCTTCGGTTCTTTCTCCAATTAGATCCGTTTTGACTTCTTCGAATGAGTGTGTCGATCCCAATATTCTCCTGCATCTCCAATCTCCAATGCCTGAACGCACTAGGATGGCGCGCGACAAAACAAACCAAAAAGATCTACGACCATGTCAACGAATGAAGGACTCCACAGAATGTGAAACCCGGACAACCATGCGCCATTACAAAAGGGTGCTGAATTGCATGAGGAGAAAGGCTGCAGGCACACAATTTACTTGGCACACTAGATTTCGGTGAATGCGACAATGGCGGAGCAGGTGGAATTGGTACCAATTATCGTTGCAATCGCTGCGATTGCAATTGTGATCCACTTGACACAGACCGTGACGGTACTGACAACCTTAGTGTCCAAGCTAGCACTGAAATGGCGAGTCAAACAAAGATCGTCCGACCCTCCCGACGGATCCGTCACTGGGGTTTTTGTTCATCCTGGTAGGTTAACACTTTCTCGGCGTATGCTGCATATATCGTCTCCGTTATTAACGAGCCCCTTCGGAACTTTTGTGTCACAGTGAAATCCTGCCGTGCTGTTTCATTGCCTCAGGCCAAGCTCGATGAAAAAGGATTTTATGGCGACCGAAGATTCATGGTTGTCTACCCTGCTCCCAGATGGCCAGATGACACGAGACACCGTTTTCTGACGCAGCGTCAATGTCCTTCGCTGGCTACGATTGTGGCGAAGATTGACGAGACTTGTTTGATACTGGAGTGTGGTGACAAATCAATTGAGATTCCGCTCCAGTTGGAAGGAACCGATCAGAAGAGAAAGACCTATGAAGCTGGAATCTGGGATGATCAAGTGACAGTCGAAGATATGGGAGACGAAGCGGCGAAATTTTTGCAAGCTATTGTTGATGCAGATCAAAATTGCAAGAGTGGAGATGAGGGCGACGAAGCGCCCCCAACGAGCATGTTCAAGAACATTCGCCTTGCGGCTCACAACGCACAAGACCGCCTTACACCATCAGAGTTTGTTCCAAATTCTGCAAAGACATGGCTAGGGGCTACTCCACCAGTTTCTCTGACGGATGGATTCCCAATATTGATAGCCTGTGAATCATCCTTAGACGAACTCAACAAGAAACTAAAGGACAACGGGAAGGAAACTATTCCAATGAGCAGGTTTCGTCCGAACATTGTGATTCAGGGGACAAAACCTTTTGAAGAAGATCTGTGGAAGTACATTGCTATCGGCGACGAAATATTTGCTATCGTGAAAGCCTGTCCTCGATGCAAGCAATCTTGCACAGATCAACAAACAGGTAAAGTCTCCACTGAGCCTGTCTCGGTCATGAAATCATTCCGCGCGCTGGGAGAGAATCCAGAGGACGTGTTCTTTGCCCAGAATGCAATCCCATTGGGACGAGGCAGCATCAAGGTTGGAGACAGTGTTCGGGTGATTGAGCGCGGCGAGCCAGTCTATCGCTAAGCGAGTTGGTTTCAGGATACGTAAAACTCAAAGAGTGCATACGGCAGCCTGCTCTAGTCAGTAACCCCTTTCAACGTTGTATTACATAACAGTTTTAGTAATCTTCGCCTCGCCTTGAGCTCGAGCAAGTCGTGCCGACCGGACACTAGGCTTCAGAATCTGAAACGAACACATCAGATTCTCATCCACGGAAATCATCCCTCCAGCATTGTCAAATTCTCCACAATAATTGGGTGCAGAAAACAACGTAACCAGTCGACGGCCAGCAATAAATTCGTAGCCATCTTCCACCACTTGGTGTGCACGGACGATTAAATCCAAGTCTTGTTCCTCTAGGAAATTGGATATAACATCGTTCCCAAAAACGTAGGATACACCCCGACCATTTTCTGCCCATCCCTACAGAAAA
The DNA here is from genome assembly GCA_019693525.1 of Cylindrotheca fusiformis. NCBI lineage: Eukaryota > Bacillariophyta > Bacillariophyceae > Bacillariales > Bacillariaceae > Cylindrotheca > Cylindrotheca fusiformis. The sequence continues at coordinate 18,069 of JAAMXS010013114.1, read as the reverse complement.
GGAATCGATAAAAACGAAGAAATTAGATTTTGATGTGGTGGGGCAGCCAAACCCGTGCTGGAAACATCATGATAGCAACCCACCGAAATTTCTGGATCTGGATCACTCCAGAGTATGTCGCACATCAGCCCTGTATCTGGTACGTCCGATGGCCGTTCAAGATCAGCAATCTGCTGAAAGCTGGTAAGCTCCGGGCTTAATCCCCCATGCATACATATAACTCTTTGATCCACCAAAGCCGAAATTGGCAAACAATTGAAGACGTCTGAGAACACTTTCCAAAGCTTGATGGTATACCTTCGCTTGCACTCATCATAAAAGCCATATATCCGGTTGATCCCAGCCGCTTCATGATTGCCCCTCAAAATAAAGAAGTTTTCCGGAAATAGAATTTTGTAAGAAAGTAGCAAGCATATTGTTTCCAGCGACTGTTTCCCTCGATCAACATAGTCCCCGAGAAATAGATAGTTAGCGGTTGGTGGGAAACCACCGTATTCAAAGAGACGCAACAAGTCTGAATATTGTCCATGTACATCCCCACAGATCTTCAACGGAGCTTCCAACTCCAAAAGCATAGGTTGTTCCAAAAGTATTGGCCTAACCCGAGAACATAAGGTTCTTATTTCGGTTTCCGACAGAGCAACAGACGTTCCCGGTGGAGTTCCCCTTAATCCCAACAGACGCTGATTAATGGATCGTATTTGTTCCATCCCTTGAGGTATCTCTGGTGGCGTAGCATCTGGAGCATGCAGTCGAGAGGCGTTTGTTGGTGTGGCACGGCTGAACAAGGATGAAGGAGAAGAGAAACCCTGTCGAGGATTTCCAAAGGAGTTGTCAGGTGCTGCCGGCTGTTTGGATGGGATCACCGGAGAAATTTCCATAGTGGTGTATATTGCCTTATCAATTTCCTAGAAGCGTCGTAGTAATGGTGGGATGAAACCTATCGGTGTATCGGACGGCTGCCGACCAGCAGAGAAGAAAGCACGTTTCGCTTCCAGATAACAATCCAATTTTGTGGGTTGCTGCCTTTCCTTTCCCACTTTCTACCTTGTTGGCTTCTATTGTGGTTTTATCAAAACGAAGCAATTCAAAAGTGAAGTTTGAGAACCAGTACGATGAAAATACAAGGAGGCCTACAATCAAAGATCCAACAGAGAAATTTCATTTTGCACCTCGTCACCACCCATGATGATGTCAAATCGAAATTGCCGAGTCAAAAAGTTCTTTTTATGGACACGCGGTTGCGCGTCACTGTTCTTTTTCAGTTGCGTGCCGTTGGTGTTCGTTTCACGCGTGCCGGTCCACATCTTTTGGCGGGTTTTAAAAATTGGTCTTCAAGCTTCTCGTCATTCAACAAATTCATCATTGCAACTCAAGTTTGTTAGAAGCATCCGCGGATGAAAATGGAGGATGGCAAGGTCCTAAATGCAGACGACAATGCGACAAGTCGATCATGGAGAAAAGATGAAAAAGAAAATGATTTGCCTAAATCCCATGGAATTCCTCCAAAGGGTTTTTATCGCAAGAGAAATCAGCTAGACACATCCCCGCAACTTCAAGAGCACTGGGAAACAGTTGAGACGAACTTGCTTACCCTCGAAAAGCAAGAGCACTCCCAGAAACTGGAGGCGAGACGCAAAGCCTTTCGTCGGATCACATGCTTGAAAACCTGGCCGTTGCAAGACATGGCAATGGAGCACCTGGATCATTTACTTGGGAAGGACTCACAGTCCCAATTCCATGGTGGAGACTACCTCTCGTCGGAATCATCGAGCTCTGTCGAATCAATGGATGCAAAGAAACGTATATCTCCTTCCAAAACCAAACAAGAGAAAGAATTTCACCAGGACTCCGTCAACCAATTCGAAACCAACAAAGAGCCACTGTGGTCTCAAGAACCTAGAATCTTTGCAACTGAGAAGGCGCAGGGAAAGAGAAAGTACCTTGTCGGGCATTTTGGCAGGATCGCCGACTGGTATTGGAGAAAAGCAAATCAGAAGCATTTATACGAAGTCATTCGAGAAAGCACTCCATGTCGCCTCTATTTTGATCTGGAGTACTCAAAAGTCTACAATCCGGAAGTTGACGAAGAAGAACTTTTGAATGAGTTTCGAGAAGAATTGCGGGTGGAGTTTATGGAACATTACCAAATAAAACTGGAAAGAAACCAAATTGTGGATTTAGACTCTTCGACAGACGTCAAGTTTTCACGCCACTGGATTCTTGATATTCCAGGACATCTGTTTGAAGATGCGCCAACCGCTGGTAGATTCGTCAAACGGCTCGTCTCAAGGCTAGCCGACGATTCGGCGACTGGGCAATTAAAGGATCGGCGTCCTGAACTTGCAGAGCACCTGTTTGTCAACACAAAGGAGGAGGGAAAGACCTCCTGTTTCATTGACTTGGGAGTATATACCCGGAATCGTCTCTTTCGCGTATTTGGAAGCTCCAAATTTGGGAAAAAGGCGACTCTGGAAGTTTCCTCCGCAAACGAGTACCCGATTGAGCTGCCCCCCAAACAACCTCCGTCACAACATATCTCCTTGGAAGATTATATCAATGCGAACAATTGGGAGCCCCATGCCCGCGTCTTGGCAAAGACGCTGGTGGTGCCACTAGAACAAGGACCTGAATACATCTCTATTCTAAAGGTTGACGAAGAGAAAGTTGGACAATCCTGGAACAGAGTCAATGCTGGCAAAGTTAAGAAGTATCACCCTTCGATTCCTATTCGGATGGCAGCAACGCCACTCCCCTCCCTGGATGCATATGTCGCTGATGTCTTAGCGAATCGTGGGGGAACGCAAGGTAACATCAGAGCCTGGTCGGTCGAGCGCGGACAACGGGATGTCCCAATTTCAATCACCTATCAACTCAGCCGAAATAGATATTGTGAATTGGTCGGCAGGTCACACAAGTCCAACAACGTGTTCTGGACAATAGATTTATCTTCCTGGACGTGCTTTCAAGGTTGCCATGATCCAGACTGTTTCGGGAGAGGCAGCCCGGTATCAGTCCCTGAAGAATTCGTGAAGAAAATCAAGGCAGAGTTTGACGCATGGCAGGAGGAGGAGTTTGAGAAGGCTCTTCTGTCGTTGAATCTTGATGAAGAACCTAAGACAGCATCTATTCCTAAAGTGTCCACCACAACGGAAGCAATGCACGATACGGAAGACCTACAGCGAGACAATCCAATTAAAAATACACCTGAGCCTCTAGCAGCAAATGTTGAAAAACTACATCGAGAGGAAACCATGAAGTGTCCAGAAACTCGCGGCGACTCGGGAACATTGCTTTCTGATGAAGACATTCTAAATGCGGTCTTCTCCAGTCCCGAGTTGTTTCCTTGAGATATCATCGTACGCCAACAGTTTGTCTGAACCTTCTGAAAAAATCCAAATCAATGGTGACGGCCCCCTTGCTGCTTCCAGGCTCAACTTCCGATAGCACTTTTCTGAAAACTTTCCTGGTACACCGAACCTTTCGCAATACAATCCCCCCAACGTCAAATCGCCGACTTGCCGGATCGTCAAAGAGCATTTTATAGTCACGATTTGCATAGAACTCTAAAGCACGAGTGTTGTAATCTTCCACTTCCAAAACGATCTCGCCAAGCTTCCATCCTTCTGCCACATGTTGCTCACATTGATCTAATAGCTTCGAGCCGATGCCGTACTTTCTTACGCCTTGCTTTACAGCTAAGTTGGTTAAGATTGGTCTGATAGGTGGTGCTGGCTCGTCATCATACAGTGCACCTTCCGCTCTTCCTAGTCCGTATGGTCGCTGCGTAATTTCACAAAATCCTATTAACTCTCCACGAACGTATTCGCCTGAATTCTTGGTTCTAGGCATATTTTGCACTTGCTCTAGGTCCAGTATGAGGGGCTTCTCCATTGCTGTAGTCTCAGATTCCACTGGTAACACTTCATAGGCCAAGAACATTTCATTTGTTTCCGGGTAAATCCTGCGACGCCTTCTCAAATCGGCAGTCTGCAAATTCTTGAGGTAGGAAATCTGGGCTTCTTTCCAGGGTCTACAACGAAAGTACAACAGGTTAAGCAAGCAATCATTGATATCATGGAAGTCACAACCTTTTGACTTACGCAAGTCTATCTTCCGGCTTTGCATTGAGTTGTTCCTTGAAGAATACGTTGATGCACATTTCGGCAATATCTCGAAAAAGGTCATCGCTTGGCTTTCTGCTTATTCTCTCAATAACATATGGGATGCCTTGGTCCTCCTGCACAGCTTCGGCGCCAAATATTGAGAGTTTCGTTAAATCTCGTGGGTTTTGAGTCGATCGAATTGTGGATACAGAAGTGGTACCAAAAGCACCATAGGACGTGGTTCTGGAAGTAAAAGCAGTGCATGTCTCAGGTGAATACCACAGAATAACGAGGAAGATTTGGCTGAATATTATGGACGAGCCCCTTAATCTCCTTCTCTGACGTTGTTGCTGCAACATTCTCGTTCTCAATGAGTTCTTCTAGAAACACAGTGCATAAAGGCGTTCCCATCGTGGTGGCAATAATGGTGACGTTGAAGAGTCTGCGATTTCATTTGTCCTTTTAGTTACTTCCGGGTTTTTTATCTCTCAACATGCCATACATACTGTACGTAGGGAGTTGTGTCTAATAAAGCACCTGCCATGACTATCTTTCAATCACGCTTTCGGCGGGTGGTAGGAAAATAAGAATAGTAGTAGTGAAGACAGCATCTATTTGCAAGAGTAAGCCAGGTATGGGTAAAATTTCAGCTTCTACAACATCTTTTGTCTTTTTTGAATTCTTCAAACAATTGTTACCCTTGGATGCAGATGGGAGACAATACTAGTAGTCCAGCTACTACCAGCAAGAACAGCAAACAGGACAAGGCTACAGCCAAGAAGGCAAGACGATAGTCAGAATTTCGAGCTGCTATTACCACAGCACTTCAATAAGATTGTACAGCTATCGCTACAAAGAAAATTGTAATCGTAAGGACACTTCATTTCGATAGGACACTTCATTTCGATAGTCCAGGACCCTTCTCTGACCATGTCTGTCTTCCACCCCTCATTCTCGCATATTGCCTGCTCCGACCCATGCCGCTGTACTGCTAAATTCGATCAATGTCTAGTGGTGAATGAAGCATGCTTTTTCGCAGATATTTTGCAACTATGAATGAAACAAATGTAAAGATAAGTGTATGCAAGATGACATCCTCAAGTCTCGCCACGTTCCCGAGTACCAGTTTTACGAAGACGAGAAGCGGATAGCACGCCTTGTGTGACTGTTGATTCCTTGCTTTCCTTCGGAATCACAATTCCTCTCATCTGCCAGCTCGCCATTTCTCCAGTATGTGGCAAAGTGTTGTTGTTCCGTTTGATACTGAGGAGGGTCGTGTTCAGCGTCAAGAGCTCCGGTTCCAGCAAACCCTCCGAGGCATCACCCCATAGACAAGGTGGAATGGAAAGAAAGCCGTGCTCATCATACTGTCTGGCTTCCCCTTTGCCACGAAGTGGCTCGACATGGCACAATAAACGTCCGGTATCAGCATTATATAGCTCCATGGACAAGCATGTTGGGGCATGACAGTGCGGAGCCGCATAGATAAGCTTCACACCCTCTGTCTTCGAAGGATCTCCACTGCCCTTGCCAGTACACCAACTAGCATCGTGCATTGGGCAGTCTCGGACCATTTCGCTAACCATCCACCGAGACGTGATGACTTGCACACATTCTGATGCGGGTACGTCATCCTTGCACTGTATGATATCGTATTCTCCCGCGTGAGCTTCGGTCTGCCAATACAGCCGAGCAAGTTGCTGGTGGGAAGGAGACTCTGAAGGAAGCTCTGGATGTTTGAACTCTTCAAAATAAAAACGGAACTTCAGAAAGTACTCCAGTGGTTCATCTTGCCACGGAATTTCTTGGTCCTTGTCCAGCAACGATTTTCCGTTGTGGCAACAAGAGAGGCCTCCAGCATATGTTTGGACATGGCATGTTGGATTGCTTTGATCCAACAAGTCGCTGTGAGGAAATGGGGCGCATCTCTTGTTGTTGAACTTCTGCCCCGCAATAGTCCCTTGAATACCTTGTTGGCACAACCTCTTTGGGGTGTTAACTGGTAGGAGGTTGACTCGGTTGGGTCCATGACCACAGTGCTGAGAAAAAGCCAAACCGCAACCTTTCGCCATAATCAGTGGGATTGATGATGTTGCGGCATCAAAGGTATAATGATTGCTGGTGATTCCTTCCATACCACGCGATAGATGAACAGTACGGACCCCATTTTCAACTTGATTCGAGATGACTTTCACACTACTGGAGAGAACAATGCCTGGGCCATGATAATCTAGTTTTCGCTCCGTGACATTCGCACCTGCCACAATCACGGTGTAGGGGCCACCACCAGGACATTCATCCCCTTCCATATGCACACACATGGAACTTGAGCCAAAGCCTACACCAAACCATCTGTCTGTGGGGCCCGCTAGCTTCAGTTCGACATTTGAATTATCTTGGTCAATAGTAATCGTCAAATTAACAACACCGAGAGCCACCCCGATAAGATCTGCGTCAGTATCATCAATCTCATCCTCGGACTCTGCTGCTGCTGTGTTCCATACTGCTTCGACAGACCCATCATCCTGAAGTGTACCGCTGCATCCACTTGGGAGCGACTCGTCAGAAATGGCCTTGTTCTCGTAACGTTCGGACTTGATGACTTGTTGGACCGCCGAGAAACACTCTGTAGCGTTCGAAACAGGGGCGGTGCAGTCGTCGCTTTCACCAAAGCCATAAGTCATTCCCCACTCAATCGGTATGCGATCACTACAGGGGCATTCTATAAGTCCGCTATAACCGGCTTCTGGGGGGATCCGCGAGCTGGATGGAAGGGGTCCAGGCAAGTATGTGTGATTCTTCATGTTGCGGTTCCAGGTGTCAATTTGCATCGGGCTGATGTCAAACTGGTCCGGAGATTCAATGATTTGAGCGTATCCTTTGGGATAGCCATGATAGCTCATCCTCATTTCACCACCATTGCCCTCGGAAAAGAAATGGAGTTGAGGGATTTCTGGATCACCTTCCTTAACACCAAAGAGTTCCCCAACCAAATGTTCAGCAGCACCATGATTCAATCCGAGTTTGACAGCTTCTTCGCCGGCCTTTTTCATGACGAGCTTGACTTTTCTTGAGTTTAGCAGATTTGCACAGTAGTGATGGTTGTACGCCCACGTAATGGGGACGGGGACCTCTTCTCCCGACTCAGTTCGTCGAACTTGATCCACTTCATAGCCTGTAACTGCCATGAGTTTTCCTCCAGCGAATCGCTCTATGATATCATCTGGAAGTGGTATGTTCCCATGACCCTGCCAATGCACTTGGCTGTAGAGTGTCTTGATAGCTTTGGAGTACACATCGAAGTATTCTCTGCCCTTGTAATTTGTGTCAAAAGTGTCGCTGTTCGCAATCTTGTAGTCGCCACCCTTGTTCATGTTTTCTGCCACAGCGACATGAGACCGAAGTAGTATATCCACAACGGATAGCAGCAATAGAGGATTCTGCAAGCCCAACATGTTTTCCCGCTGTGTTTCCTTCAGACTGTAGAACTGATAATGCCAGGAACAGCATCAATGAAGTAAAGAACAACACAACACTCTCGCGGTTCTTGAAGATTTCTGTTGCCTGAAAAGCAGTGCCCGCGCGCTGTATGTAGGACGTGCAGTAGAGGGGGACAATGCAAGACGGATCGCTACAGTATTGGCTTGAAGGGAAACAAAGATTGACGAAAGCAGACTGCTTTTATTGATATATTTTTAACAGCAAAGGATTATATTTTCACAGATCTCTGTAGCTGGAGAGGTGCTTCCAACTATTGCGACCTCGCGTTGAGAGAAAACAAAGCGTTTGTAAATGCAATGTTCTTGTCTTCATCAAAATCCTTTCCTCGTTTGAGGGTACATAGACACTAGCCAATAGCAATGACGTCTTTCAATTCTTTATCTTGACGTTCAAGCTAAAACTGCAGTTGGATTCTCCCCAATGGATATCAACTGTCATACACTTGGAAGTAGTTCCACTTAATAGATTGGGTAAGATCAAGCTTCCTCCATATGCTTCCATTTTCCATTCTCCCCACGAACATCCAAGTAACCTTCTCGCGAAAGTGGAACTTCATCGCACCACTGATCGGGCTCTTCTCGATCTACTAAAGGAGGATCGGCACACTCCCACTTGTCATCGAGTACAGAAGACCAAAGACCGTCGGCTTGAGGAGGTCCTTCCTGTCTTGTGGTTTTACGAGAAGCCTCTGAGACGCCTGCGTCCCTTACGAGGTTTGCTTCCAAAGCGTCTGTGGAAGGAAGTCCAGCGCTCCGATGTGACATAAGTAACCAAGGCTCCATTCCGACGAGGAACGACTCCCCATATCCTGCCAGTGATATCATTGGAAGATTCCTGTCCGAGGCTGGATAGCAGGGCGAGATCACCAATCGCAACCTTTGAAGAGGCTCGTGGTAACGAGGAGATTTTTCTTGTTGGGTTGTGTTTGCGGCAGGATGAAGGGGCTGTAGCAGCGGTATTTGTAGTTCTGGCAGCAGAGAACATAGTTAAAGAGAGAATGATGGATATGGTGCGATTCTTTGATCAATCGAAATGTTGCGAAGTAGACAGGAAATGAACAATATGAAAGAAGTGAACAGAGTGCAGTGGATTCTGACGGTGATAGAGATTCATCGTGGTGACAGCACGTTTTCCACCACGGTGAGACCTCGATTTGATTTCGGTTTCTTTCTGCTATTCTGGACATCATGTTTCAGCATTTGAAGAGTGCAATGCTTTACAATGCGACATTGTTTTCTGGGGTGGACCCATTGTTCTGTCAAGAAAGTGTGCGAAAGAGCAATAGCATCATTTGTTGTCTTGAGAGTCAAATCCGTCAAGCATATTTGTGGCGTTGGCGTGCGGATTGTACCACACAAGTCGCTTGAGCGTGGAAACACAGTGTCGCTGCGACAGGTGTGGCATCTGTGGTGGTCGACTGAATCGATTCCAATTGGTCAAAGGAGAGAATGCCAAAGGAAGCATCTTCTATGCCCGGCCTTTCCCTTCGTTTCCTGTGCACTAGCTCCACTAAAAGAGCAAACAGATTCTTGAATAATTAATGGTTGGTTGCAATAGAAAACATAAAAAGAACTGCAACACGCTAACTTATAGGTGATCCACCAGACTAGATTGGTTCTGAATCAAGGCTCCTCGACACTGAATGTCTCCAAGAAGCCTCTAACTCGCGCTTTCTCTTCTTGATGTCTTCGATTGATAAAGCTTGGCTGGCATCTGGTGAAAAGGATTCGTACGACTTTGCAGCAAGTTGAACGCCGTCCCAATCTTTTCTAGCCACAAGACTGTCAAGTTCCTTCGCAAAAGTTGATTCTAATGACGAAGCTCTGGTTGTTCCTTCCATGGAAGATACCGAAAACGCAGAGCTAGTTGCGGAACTGAAACTAGATGTATCTGAGAAATCCGTCAAGACAGCATTTAGGCCACCAACCGCAGACCACTCTCCAATGTTGTAAGCAGTCGGACTTGACGCATTGAAAAGGGTGTCACTTGTAAATGAGACGCCACCTTTCTTCGGCGAATCTGCAGAAGACACGCCGTTGGGACTGGTAGCACGTATAGCTTTTGATGGAAACGCCTTGTTCGATACAGGCGTCTCCGGCTTTAATTCGATGGTGTAAGTCTCGTAGTCGTCGCCCCCTGAAGGCTCTCCAGCACTCTGGGCCGACGAGGCTTCTTCCACTGAATTTGTTCGTGATCGTTCCTTGCTTGAGCAGTCTTCTTCGACAGGAGACCCACTCGGCTGACCAGTGGATTCCAACAGGACTATATCCATTGAGTCATCAGTTTGAGAGTCTTGTTCTGATCCTTCCTGTGTCACAGATGGGGCCTTTGCAGGCGATGATTTTTCTTCAGTATTCTTTGCAGAAGCACCAACGAGCCGAGAACCTGTCAATTTTTCTTTGAACGACTGAGCCAGCAATTGCGCCTTCGACTCGAGGGCCTTGAAATCGTCCATATTGATCATCTTGTTCAAATCACGAAAGTCTCGCTTCTTGACGATGGCATCGGGATCGTCCAGTTCTGACACTTCGGTGACAGCGGACCGCTCGGTGAGGGATTCTTCGTCAATGTCACACATATCATTCGATAATGGCCCACGACCTAGGCCTAGGTCATTCCGGGTCGTTTCAGCAAGCTCCATATCACTGAGCGCCTTTCCGGTCTTTAGTGGACTGAAAGATTCGAGTGGACCTGGTATGACTGAAGATATATCAACTTCAGTCTCGTCTTCTTCATCCGGCATCTTCCAAACCTTTTCAAACTGTTCTATTGCGGCCAGTCCGTCATCACGTGCCTGTGCTGTGAGATCCTCCTGAACCTTCGCTTTCGCCCCAGTTGATACAGGAGACCCGAAGTTGTCGGCAACGACAGCACGAAACATGTTTCGACGTGCCGCAAACTTGTCACCACCAGTGCTCATTTCACGAAACCTGTCTTTCATTCCTCGGATTTCTATTTCAAGCTCTGTGTTACATGTGTGAGCCTCTTCGAGTTGTAGCTGCAGACGGTCTAACTGCTTTTGATTCTCAAACTGAAATTGGAACATAGAGAATGAGTATGCAATATGGAAAGAATGGGGGCAAACAATGCAATAAGGATACCTACCGTAGGGTGCTTCAGCACCAGGATTCCAGCTGAAGATGTATGATCTGTATCCACGCGACTTCTCGTCTCAAGATACCGGTACTTTCGGACATACCAATCTTTGGGTGCAAATATCGCCAGTCCGGCGGAGGCCGAACTGACTGCAATCACAAAAGCCAGTGTCGCAAAAGTAAGAGTTGGGCGCTCGGTAGTCAAAGCCACGACGGGCCCTCCAATCAACCAACACTCAAAGAATGGGAAAAGTGAAAGAGTCAGCCACTGCAATTCATTGTACTCCAAAACCAAGAATCGGCACTTCAAGGCTCGAATGATGCCAATCAAGAGAATAGCCAAATTCATCACAAATAAAACCACGGCAAAGGCAAACGTCCCATTGGTATGCCCATGGCACATTCCATATGTCTCTTGCGTCCCATCTGGAAACGTCTTACCGCCTTCCACGTCGTTTCTTTCCCACTTCAAGGGATCTGTAACGGTCCAAGCTGCGAGAATACTCCCGTTGAGAATCAACAGTCGCATCGTGAATTTGAGATCTGATAAAGGTGCCACGCATAGGACTTTGTACTTGTGGGGCTCTTTGAATATCTTCCGGCACTCCCGAATCTTGCAGTACACCGAGGAATAAAAGATGGTGAACCCAACAACATACAACCAAGGACCAACCATGCACGTCATGTTCAATGTGTCTACCGAAAAGGTTTTGTCGTCGAATCCGAGTGGTATGATGGCCGCTCCCATGAGCAACACACCCATCGCGCACTGGATCAGAAGAAATGGTTGAAAGGCTTTCATCACTCGATTGGAACGAAACAATAATGTCCACACTATCAAAGCAACCGATGCAAAACAGATCAATCCACTTAATCCCCAGGCCACGGAACGGATATCCTCGTCAATGTAATTGAAGGCCTCTTCTGGTACTGTGGAGTATCCCAGCGAATCGTGGTACGACTGAAGAAAGCCAGATTGCTCAGATGCCAAATTTTGCAATCTGGTTTCGATCCTCGTGGCGGCCTGTTTCCGCAGTTTCCCAGCTCGACCTTGTCTCATATCTTCCGTATGTTCCAAAAAGTAGGAATGGACCTCTTCCTCCAATGCCAGGTAGAACTGATTCGCATTTGGCATTCTCAAGTCCAAGACAGCATTTTCGGAATTGATCGATTTCACACTTTCCGTATACTCCAGAGCTCGATCCGAGACTACCCCCGCATTGTTGATCCAATGGACAGCCTGCGTATTCTCGTATTGATAGGGATGCACAAAGGTGGATCTGTCATTCGGTAGGACATCCTGAAAGGATTGTGATTGGAGAAAGGAAAAAAAGTCGGCCATGGCCTGTGCGTTCTTGGTACTGTTGGAAATACCAGCTGCCCAACCTCCAAAGGCGGAATAGGGAGCTCGATTGACAATGCCAATATCGTCATAGTAGGTTCCAAAGGGACAAGTGACAGGAGTGCATTGTTCCAGTTGACCCGTGGTCCTATCCAGGACTTTACTGGATCCGGGTGTGGGCGCTATCCCGATATCCAAATCCTGTGTTGCCATTGTTGTCAACCATTGATTCTCCCAGGTATAGGTCAGTGCGCATTCTCCATTGGCAAATGCTTGATTTTCACATTCTCCATCTTCCTCCGATGCTGCAGTACTACTACTACTACTATTGTTGTTGTTGTATCCTTGTTGAAATTGTTCTCCCAAAATGCGCAAGGTTTCTTCCATGGCGGGACCGATATTGGGCGTCCCAGTTTCTGGATCAAACAAAAAACCAAATTGCGTTCCCATGGTCTGTGTCATACTCGAGAGTACCAAAGATGTCCAATAGGCATTTTTTTGGCATTCCGGTCGAAAGGTTGTACAACTTCCTCGTATGTCCGTGGCAACATCGAAATATTCCGCCGCTCGATTGTATTCCTCCCATGTCCGGGGTATCGAAATGTTATATTGTTGGAACAAATCCTTCCGGTAGTACATATTGACAGTATTTCCATCCAATGGCATAATTTTGGTAGTGTTCCCATAATGTGCCTGCCGTTGCACAAACGGTAGCAGGTTGTTGCTGGTAGATGTCAATAAATAATCATCCAGATCGAGTAGGCGATTCTCCAAGGTTCCCATCATATGTGCTGGAAACATGGCACCGTCCCAATTCGATTGTTCTTCTTCTTGTGGATACAAGAGTCGTTGTTGCAAGGTTTGAAATGCATCCTTGGTAGGACTATTACTCGAAGTAGAGGAGGAGGCAGTAGCGTCCAAGACTTCCAATTCAATGGTAATCTTTTGATTTGGATTTTGAGATTTGTTATTGTACTCGGCAATGTAATAATCAAAATAGTCTTGAAATTCCTTCAATGTAACAATGTGCAATTGTCGATGACATGAATCACAATGACAATCATCATCCTTTTCACTACCTTCCGAAACAAGAGTTGTTTCTATGGAAGGACTTCCCGATGGAGTTTCCGTGGGAGATAAGGAGGGTGAAACAGACGTGGTGGGAGTAGTTGCAGAGGAAGGGCTCAATGAAGAGTGGGAGGGGGCTGTTTCTCCAGATGGTGAATTTGTCGTCGTATTGTTGAGGGTATTCATGGTTCGTTGCCGCAATGGAAAGGAAGAAAAAAACAAGACTGGCAGCGATCGTTCTTTTTTTAATAATGGTCGGTCCCCCCAAACAAAGAGAAGTGTTAATAATCGTGTGGTTTGGTTTCAAACTTCAACCAAAGCCCGATGACTGTAATAAAGTGGGCTCTGCTTTAGCTGATGTTGCTGGGTTTGATCTTGAATTTGACCTTGACAAACAATAACAATCAAATGATTGGAGCTTGTTGTTGTTGTTGTTGTAGTTGGGACTGACGAAGGGTTTCACCTTTTCTAAACTAAGGCAAGAATAGTGAAAGCTCCGAATGCTCTCTCTGGTGTGATGGTCCAAACAAAGCAATATTGAATCTTCGTACACAATCTACGAGGTCTTTTCCAGTACAGTGACAGTATGCATATGATGATGACTCATTTGAGACCAAGAGAGCGCGCCGGCGAGTCTTCTACGGATAATTTCTACTGTTTCTCCGTAAGTCCGTAGGAAAAATTGAGAGAGTGTATTTGGGGACACGGCGGGAGTGGAGCGTTTGGCCCTTCATTCGGAAGGTACGATTACTCGGACCAATTGTTGCATGGAAGGAGGGTTTTCTCATCCTTATTATCGCCGCCACCCTTGTTCTCCAGCTGGAATAACCAGTGTTGGGCCTTTCCATTATCACCTTGCAACAAAACAACGTTTACCAACCAACCAACTTCCCTCCCTCTCTCTATCAAATCACCCATCACTACTAAGATCACTTGACCATTTAGAAATTCATTGACAACCAAAAATGAGTCAAGTACAAGATGAAGATGAAACGAGTTGTTGTGCAGACAGTTGTTCGATACCGTCATCGTCATCGCAAACAATCCTACGAATTGCCACTTGGGATGCTGCAGCTGAAACATTGTCATCGTTTGTGGAATTGTATCACACATTACATCCAGAAGCACCACGTATTGATATTCAGTCCGTACCATCCATTCAGGAATTGCAAAATTCAATTTTAATCCGTTCCCAGTATCTCATGGAGGAGTCTACTTCTGCTACTGCTGCTACTGCCTTGGATGGGTATGTGGTCCCTCCCACATTGTTGGGAATTTTGGCAAATGAATTGGTCCCAATCCCAGCCAGCAAGACGAATACTACTTCTTCCTATTTACCATTGTACGAACGATTAACTGCTGTCGATGGACAAAGAGCGGCAATCCCCTTGTTTGCGAACCACCACTATCCAATGTTACTATTGTTGTATCAAAAGGACTTTTTAAAGTTGTTGAATTTACCACCACCGACTACCTGGAAGGAAGTGACAGACATTGCCAAAATATTGCACAATGCCCAATGGGGAGGTCAGACCGACGATGATCCCATTATGACCCTGTCGGGACTATGCATTGGACGGATGAGTGAAGATACCTGTCGGAAACAAACCAGTGTCACGGGTCAGCCCTGTCATTCACAGTCCATGTCCTACTGGGGTTCCATATTAGCCAGTATGACACAGTCACAAGGATCTGAATCGGGATGGTTGTTTGATGACAATGATATTCTCCATCGTGGAACATTGACACCGTTACTCAATGGGACACTGGAACGAACCTTGGAAATATTGGAAGAACAACTATCTTACAGCAACGCGGCGGACGATTTACAAAACGATGCCTCGTATAATTTGGAACGGTTTCGACAGGGAGCCTGCGCCATGACATTCACGTCGGCTGATCCGTCCATACTGGAGTTTTTGGTGCTCGATGAGAAAATTGGTTATGTCGCCATGCCTGGATCGGAACAAATATGGAACCGAAAATCCAAACAATTCAATGATTGCACCACTGTGACCTGCCCCTATGGCAAAGAGGTCGTTGATGGGCAAGGAATGATTAATAGTAACCAAGCTCCGTTGGTGGGGCCGTTGGATTTGGCCATGGGTGGAATATTGGAATCCAGTAAGAATCAAATCGCCATGCGGGAATTTTGGGAGTTTGTCGAAACGCATCGATGGAACATTAACAATGTCACAAATTCTGGACAACAACTATCACAACCACAACCATCACTACTGACCTATTCCGACTTGGAACGTACAAGGGAAAGTCATCCCGGACTGGAAGCATACGCAAACCTAATGGAAACGTTGGCAAGTGATCCCAATGTAGCTCTTCCTCTTGATATTCCGGGGGCATTTCCTTTGATATCCGAGTTGGACTCAAGAATTTATGAATACCTATTGGCCGATAATTACACTGCTGACAATCGAAGGCAATTGATGGAAGGGGTTCAACAATCCTGGAAGGTACGCATACACCAACAAGATAGTCGCCTCCATGCGACGCCGTCGGCGGTCTTGTATCAACGATCCTTGCAGGGTCTGATTGCCGAAGAAAAATGGACCGAATTGTACATTGGTGAAACATTCCGGAGTATCGGTTGGACCATGGGTGGGATTGCTTGCCTCCTGGCTGTCTTTTTTGCCGTTTGGGTCTATGTCAACCAACATGCTCGTGCAATTCGAGCGTCACAGCCGCTGTTCTTGTGGATGATTTGTGCCGGAGCCTTTGTTATGTCCTCGGCTATTTTCCCATTTGGGATTGAAGATGATCTGGTTTCGACCAAAGGCGCCAGCGTAGCGTGCATGTCGAGCATGTGGTTATATGGAGTGGGATTTGTCATGTTGGTGTCAGCACTGTATTCCAAGATTTGGCGGATCAATAGGGTACGTTTTGTCGCACAATGTTCCTGCAGCCACGAAGTGTTGTAGTAGTGCCAACATTTCTCATTTTCTTCTTGTTGTTCTTTCTTTTGTATTATTGTTTAGATTTTTCGGCACGCCCACAAAATAAGAAAGGTGAAAATTGAACGAAAGCATATCATGGTTCCATTTCTTTCGCTGTTGGGTATCAATCTTGTCCTGCTCTTAACTTGGACGATTACAGACCCGTATGAGTGGATACGAGAAGAAGAAGAAGCGGACCATACGAGGTATGGCTTTTGTTCCTCGGAGCATTACAAGGTCTACCTGGCGTTGCTTGTCTGTACCAACCTATTGGTGGCGTTTTATACGTTGATTCAAGTGTTTGAATGTCGTAAATTGTCGACCGAATACGAAGAAAATGTTTGGATTGGTGCATCGTTGGTGTGCATCGTCCAAGTCTGGTTGATATCGTTACCAATTTTGCAACTGACGGGAGAATCACCCTCATGGCTGTACATGACCAAGGCAATGATTGTGTTCTTTACCTGTGTTTCTACGTTGCTTTGCATCTTTCTCCCCAAGATTGGCTATTTACGAAAGGAGAGAATGGATGGTGCTGGTGGACCAGATGTGTTGGCTGAATCGGGCGTTTTGGAACAGGAAGAAGAGGATGAACTGGACGAAGTGAAAGAATCTAGTCAATTTCAGTCAGTCTTTCCCTTGATACGATTTGGAAGTCAACATATGATGGAGAATCCACACAAGAAGAAGAAAAAGAAAAAGTCGAAGCGACCACGGGCGTACAAACGATTGAAAACGTCAGGAGTGATTGGTATCCGTGTGATGCGCGCCGGAGGACAACACGGTCAAGATTTGGATCGGTTGCAACGGAAACTCACTCTTGCCGAAGCACGTCGGCACGGTCTGCAGGACGAATTGGAAAGTCTGCAAGAAAAGTTTGAACAATACATTGTGGCCAATCATCCCCATGGAGCACACCTTGGACCTCATCGGAGTATGGCAGAAGCCTCCAAATCCTCTGTACGGAGTCTGTGTTGATGCGGCAGCCAAGCAACAAAACAGGCGCACAATTGAAAAAAGGAAAAGTTCTGGAACACGATGAGAGGGGGGAACAGGTTGTACAATGGGAAAAAACTAGAATGTCGGCTTGGATGGATGTAAGAATATTATTAGAGTTAACAATTTTCATATCAGAATATTGGATTTTAAACCAGGCATGTATTCGAAGAAGATACCAAGGGGAAAAAGAGTTCCCGTTTCCAATGCTGAGACTTCATTGAAGCAGCCATGATGGAATTCTAGCGAATAGTACTGTTGTATACTGGGAACTCGAGACGCATGCTGCATCCGCCCACCACTACTTGGCAAAATTCTCCTTTTCATAGCATCCCATTCACCTTGTTGAATGCAACGTTGAACAGAATATGTGAAACAACCTCCATGGCAGTTGACGTCATCGATTCCCACGTGTCGGTTGACCTCTCCGACCTAGACTAGCTAGCGGCTAAACTTCAGTTCTCCGTTGCTGCTGGCTACGTTAGAATACAATGAACAAATGTCTTAAAATATCATTTGATAAGCAGTATCAACGGAGTCTGATAAGCAATATCATCTGTGGTATATGACTGTCGTGGATGACATCCACTCATTCTCAAAACCCCTAGATGGTCACGGGCTGAAAATTTGAACAACCATTATCATCTCCTTGCGGCAAATAGGACACATGCTGTTCTGATGGTTGGAAGGAGCAGTTGCAGCTTGCAGTGCACAGTCTTCACAAAAAACCAAATGGCCACAAGGCACACCAGCATGGGATACCTCATTGTCCATACAGATGATACAGCATCCTCTTCCTCTATCATTCATCGAATCACATCCGCTGAAAGCTTGTGACTTTGTGTGTTCTAGGCGCTGATGCATCGTGGCTTTCACCAGCTTCTTGCATTCTTCGAATGCACCAACGCACATCACATCGACAGTTGACGGAATGTGGACTTCTGTCAGAGATTCGCATTCAGCGAAGGCGTATTCTCCAATTCGTTCAAGTCCTTCATTCAGACCAAGTC
>JAAMXS010013030.1:0-11422 GCA_019693525.1 Cylindrotheca fusiformis | reverse complement strand
ATACACGTACCAAAGTGTAGATGGGGCCAATAGACTTAGCAGTCATAGATTTTATCGTTCTACACCAAGACTTTACTGTCTTTGGAAAATGCTTCTTTTTCTCTAGGCAACATCTATTCTAGAGCGGTGATTGCCCTTCAAAAGACGACGTTATCAGCAACAGTGGTGACAAGGATCTTTCATGGCATTGCATGGGTTCCATCATGATGCAATATCCACTTTTGAACGCCTTTTGGCCTCCTTCTTTGCATGTTTGTGAGCTTTTCGTTTCTCCCTACGAATAGCAGCCTTTTCTTCATATCCTGGCTTTTGTTTCGCCGCTTCGAGTATCTTGTCTCGCAAGTTGGCACATTTTTCGGCGCTCTCTTTCCCATTCACCCATATCGATGTCAAATAGTTGTCTCTACGAGATTCATCATATTCCTCTACCTTTTTCATGGCAACTATTCGCCGGCCAAGCTCAGCAGACAGAGGCTGATAGCATGAATGGACCAGTTGGAGGCAAGGGTGACGGGGAAGATCTGTCTCAATGTTAAAATCCTTAAAGGAAGGAATCACATAGACAAGTCTGCCATTCATCACCAACGTCCTAGCTGCAACATCCAGCAGATCTGACATTACATCTGATACAGGATATGGCTTTGTTTGAGCAATATGGTCGTGTCGGTGCTCGTCCAATATTTGTCGTGGAGTTTCCAATCGCGATCCAGTTTTTCGGGCACCGGCTCGGATCCCATAGGGAGGATCACAAATGATGGCATCGTACAGCGGCCTATGAGAGCGAAAATGTCGGTGGTAGATGGAATTGTCCGTCCGTACTATTTCCGGTCGATTGAGATTGAATTGGTCAAAGTTTTTCCAAATATTCTCATCCTGGCTTCGTCCCTTCAGGACCCGTATATCAATATCCGAGCCTATACAATACGCTCCTCTTAGAGCACAAGACAACAGTATAGAGCCTGTCCCAACAAATGGATCAAAGACAATTGAACCTTTCTGCACCTGCCCAAAGCTAGTCATGACAAATGATAACTCTGCATCCATGCTCGTTGGACCCAAGTATACTCTGTGCTTCAAGTTGTACTGTTCCAGACCACCTCTACCCTTTTTGCTGGTACCTCCAAGTTTTCGACCAAAGTAGACCCCCAGCGCTGGAAATTTGTCGTCGTCGTTGTTTTCGGGTCCAGATTTCGTTTCCCCTCCGCCTGCTGATAGGACGGCATGCAAAGGACTTGCCTTGCCATCCATTTCAACTTCTCGTATGAGAACATATTCATTGTCCGGTTCTTTCATCCGAACTGGTCCTTGAAAGCCTAGATATGAGAATTTCTGTCTCATATTCTCCTGTTCCTCACGAGAATATTTCGTTCCCAGCGTATGGATGGTCAATTTCCAACTTTGAGATGCATCGGCCGCTACTTTTTGGAATATGGATCGTCCAATCTTGGTATCGGTCGTCCAGTGTTTGGTATTGGCCGCACAATCCTCAATCGAACATCCCCTGCCCCATAATTCCAATATGGACTTTACAAGGGCACATCGTGATAAAATATCTACAATTCCAGCATTCTTAACGTCGACTTTGGTAGTAGTAGTAGTAGTAGTAGCAAAGTCCCATTTTTCTTGACTTTTTTGCTTTGCCGATAGACGTGCCGCATCCTTGGATTTGAAGGATAGAATTACATAAGGTCGACGTTTCTGTGATGATGGTTTGCTTTGTTGTTGTTGTTGTCCAGGCAATGGAATTACAACACAATCCGAACTACTACTACTACTACTACTACTCCCCAGCTTGATGCCATACATGTCCAAAATGGATTCCAATTCGGCCAGTTGAAAATTGAGATGAATGTAGGCAAATTCTACAAGTACCAAATATCGTTCATCCTTGTTGTTGTTGTTGTTGCTTCCTTGTAGTTGTAATGAAGAAGCCATTATTCCTTTTCTTTTTTCTTTTTTTCAAAATTGAACCGTTTGGATTGTAACACACACACCCCCCAGGTGCAGGTTTCGTCGTCTTTTTGCAATGATAGAGCTTTTGGAAAGTTTCTTGTTGTTGTTGTTTTTCTTGCACATTATCATTTGACGGTGGTGTACGTCAGGGTGTTCGCGCCTTCGGCGCGCGGTCACTCTTGTCTCATTTTCCGAGCAATGACACACTTCTCAACAGTAAAACAACAAACCAACAAACAACAACAAGCATTATATTTTCTTGGTGGCCAGAAACAGTAGTAGTAGTTGTTGTTGTGGGTTTTTGAGAGATGGCTGAATTGGTGAATCATGAATCTATGGTACCCCTCTCTTTAAATTCAACATCAACATCATCAGTCGACGTCGACCACGACATTAACAACAATAGAGCCACATCATCACTTCCTTTCAACATGATTCCATCATTTTCTCAGTTGGATGAATTGCAGGATCAACAACAACAACAAAATGGAGGCAAGAAATCGCAAGACAGCAGTGTCCAAACACAGCAACAAGATTTGGAATCGGGTCCCGAAGATTTGGAAGCCAATTCCACAACCGGGCGGTTCGATTTCGACTCGAACGATTTTGATACTGTCGATGACGTCGATGTCGATGACGATGATTCAAGCTTGGGCTCCATGTCGTCATCGTCATCGTCATCGGGTGACAGCAGCAGGACGAGCATGGAACCTATGACTCTTATGGAGAAACGAGAAAGGAACATTGAGCGAAATGCCGTTCGTCATCGAGAATTGTTTGGAGATGATCAATTATTATTATTAAAAGAGATCAAAAAATCAAATCATAGAAGAAGGAAAAAGGATGAATACGAATGGATTGTGCCAGAATCAAAGCCTCGGGGCATGTTGATCAAGAAACCAAGTCGATCCATTCCTTTACAACAGGAAACGACGACAACAACAAAAGGGATCAAACAACAAATGAACGAACTTTTCGAACGATATCCTCGACGGGAAAAGCAGATTCGACAATTGATGAGTCTATTTCGTGCTACCATGGGACAAGCTACTACTACTACTACAAGAGTCTGCTGTGGGTCGGTACCACCAGTATCGGTGTATGTGCCGGCACCAATATTTGTGTTGGGAAGCAGTGGGACTGGGAAAACTTCTGTGGTGCGTGAAACGTTGGATGTAGCAACAACAGCAGCAGCAACAACAGCAACACCACTAGGAAAAGTGAATGAAAAATCTACTTCTTCTGTGGCTGGGATTGCCTACGTCAATTGTTCCATTTTGGAACCGTCTACGACTGCCAGGTTGGTATCGTCTATTTACAGCCAGCTGCTACCACCAGACGAACATTGTGATCTGAAAAGGTTCCAACGAAGACGACAAAAAAAGCGTAGGAAACAACAAGACTCGACCGACAACAATACAACAAGTGGTACTACGGTAGGCTGCTGTGAAGTTACAAAGTCGTCGTCCCCCCCGAGAAGGGATCAAAGCAGCAACAACAGCAGTCCTGGAAATGCCACCAAGCCAGTACGGGAGTTTGGAACACTGTCGCAAGAACAGAATTTGAACGACACTACCACCAACAAGAACAACGACAAAGTGCACGGATTGGGGCGGCGAAGGGTACAGCCACTACGAGCCGCAAAGCAGGCATCGAATGATCACCCCATGACCAACCACCAAGAGGCAACAGCGCAACAAAACGAGGAGTTGGGTAAATCGGTCGGGGCAACAGATAATACGGTGGAGAACTTGAGTTCCGTTGCTGTAGCGTTGGGGAGGAGTTTGCAACCATTCTATGGTATCGAATCAACAAAGTGTGCGTTTGTAGTCCTCGATCAAGGCCCGGAACGGCTTCTCACCCTATCCGCAACCAACAACTCAAAGCATGAAAACAGCAATATTCTTTCCGAGCTACTTCTGTTGCCCAAAGTCATGAGGCTCAACTTGACGTTTGTCGTCATCACGCAAAATTGTACCCTGCACACATCTCGTAAGTTCTTTTCCAAAAAATGGAAATGCCCTTGACCATTTCCTTGACCATCTTTGGCTACTATGTTTCAAACACTACTTCATACTCTAACCACCATCTTTTGTGTACGGAAGGACTGAACAATGCTAAAGGCTCCGGAAAATCGCTAGCTACAATATCTACTGGCTTACACCCAATTCTCGTTCAATTTCCAGCATATCATGGAAAGGAATGCTTTCTGGAAGTAAGTCTTGTCATGTTTGAAGCATCATTGCAACCTCAATAATGATCACCTCCTCATTCGTCTTCCCAAGATCTTAAAAACGCAACGGGTTACAGAGCTCATAATTGGAAAGTACCCCCAATATGGAGTTACAGAGAAGAAGGCATCATTCTTCACCAAGATCCTCCACACATTCTTTGTCTCCATAGTACAATTCTTGTCTGATTCGACCAGGGACATTAATAACTTTGTGAGGTTGGGTCGTGCACTATGGCCTGTGTACATTGCCCCGCTGCATCCAAAACATATCGAGTCAACCATTGGCTCCAGTCAGCAACGGCAGGGTGGCCCATCCAACTCCTCCAACGAAGCAATGATTCTAGCTCAACTTGGCGAAAAGTTCTTGCAATATACCGCGGCTTTTTCTGGAGACGACATCACTGGGCTCCTGTTGGATTCCTCACGGAACAAACTTGCGAGGGCCCCACAGAGGCAGAGAGATATCAAACTGCCCTACTTGCAGAGTTGTTTGCTCCTCTCTGCCTTCATTTGTCAACATAATAGAAGTGACCAAGACAGGAAGGTCTTTGCCGCAGAAGGAAATGGCAAAAAACGCAAACGAAACAGTGGGAATGGGACCCAAGGCGATGACGAGCACATTGCCTACAGTTCTTCCGCCCTAGAGCTCAAAGAACTTCAATCTCTCCGACCTCGTCCGTTCCAATTGGAACGTGTGTTTTCTATTTTCGTCACTTTGGTGCGTCTCAATCCGAACAAACAAATGAT
Organism: Cylindrotheca fusiformis; assembly: GCA_019693525.1. NCBI lineage: Eukaryota > Bacillariophyta > Bacillariophyceae > Bacillariales > Bacillariaceae > Cylindrotheca > Cylindrotheca fusiformis. The sequence continues at coordinate 6,489 of JAAMXS010013030.1, read as the reverse complement.
GGGCCACTTTGATGACCTGGACGAGAAAGAGTTGCAGAATCTAGGTTCCTCCCGTCTCCATGATGACCTTGCTCAACTCATCGATCTCGGCTATTTGCATGCAACCAGTTTTACTGGAAGCCTAAAGACAGAGAGAATCAATTTTGCTGGCGCGAAGTTTTGGTGCTCGCTGACTCGCGAAGAGGCCATTCACATTGCGAAACGAATGGCCATCCCGCTAGACAACTATATTGTATAGAAATTGTAAACATGCTATTGTTACGATTCAAAATCATTCATCTTCGCGCAACTGCGATAGAGTGGAAGACATCCATGAGCCTTGGAGCAATCGCAGCCAGAGTGTCGCTAATCAGGGTCAAAAAGTATCGTTCAGCCTGTTCGTCCGTAAGATCCAGCCGGAATCTCTCTTCTACCTTTGCAATAACACCATCCGCATCAGCAGAAGGATTGTTTGACAGATCCTCAATGCCTGCGTCACTCATGAGGTAGAGTAGATTCAGAACTAGCCCTGCGTTCTTTCTCAACGCATTGAATGCCTGGCAAGCAAGAGAACAGAATTGACGATAGTCTGTCGATTCCAGTCCACCCATTCCTTCCACCATTTCTCTTGTCAACCTAAAGGCTGGAGGTAGAGGCTTGGGATCTCTGCCAAACATAAATCCAAAATCAATATGAAAGAAATGGCCAGTCTTGCTGATCAAGATATTGTCAAGATGACGATCTCCAACACCGAGGATATAAGTCAGTACACAGTATCCAGCACAGCTTCTTACGTATGACGATATCACTTCAGGCGCAACATCGTACTTTGACCCTTTTTTAGGCGCAGCTGCTTGGAAGAACTGCAAAATGGAATTGTTGTAACCCGCAAGAATTTGCGACACTGGCATAGACCCGTCGACGAACTCGACAATTCCAGAAGTGGGAGATGTGGCTATGATCGAGTATGGGGTGAGACACAAATCCAACGACGCCCGCTTCAATAAACCATCCATCAGTTTAATCATCATCATTGCAAGTTGATCTTGCCGCAGATCATCTCCTGTCTTGACAATAACTTTGTAGCTCGAATTGTGAGAAGGTCGACTCCTAGAGCTACCATCACCACCGTGCTTCCCTTTTTTCTTCAGGCCGAAGTCACCCTTGTCAGCAATTGACTCCACGTGAAACTCGATTAGGGCAGGGTAAACGGCAGATTTGAAGATTTTTGCTGTTTGTGAATTCAAACCATTCACTTGCACTTCCGGAGCACATGGCAATGGAAATGAATCTCGTGAAGGGTTCCTGTCGTATCCTTCTTTCGATAGAACCGCTCTAATGTGCGCTTCTTTCGCATCTTTTTTCCCCTTCGATCCACAAGACATCTGAGCGTCCATAACCCCGGAAATAAACATGTCTTGTGCACTTAGCACATCCCATACACTCTTTGCCCCTCTCCCTCTAGGTGCCCCATCAGCAATCGCTGCCGCTGATTCTGATCCTCGGAGTTTCTTCGAAACAGAATCAACGATGTTCTTGAAGGGAGCAGGTATGATTTCTTTTGTCCCTTCAGGGCCCGTCGAAGATGATGTAGTAGTGTCTGTGAAGGTTTTTGGCTCAGCTGCTTCTAATGTGGAAAACGGAGTTCGAGATAGCACACTTTCAAGTTGAGTGAAGACTTCGCGATATCGAGCTCCATGAGTTGGATCTTGTAGCTCCACCTTTAGATACCTAGCCAAAACAATTTGAAAGTCTTGAGCCCTACGACGCAGCTGAGCAACATATCTTGGACTACCTGCGGGAAACTTACCAGTAGAGATAGTTTGCCAACTGAATATTCTTGGCGGCGCGACCGATCAAAAACGTTGCTAAAGAAGAAACAGGATGCCCCGGAGATGCCACTTGGGTGGAGCCCGTTTCTTGAATATTCTCAAACTTCAGAGCTTGCACAAGTTGAAGAAGATAAAGACTCAGCTCTTCATCAGGTGCTGCGGCAAGAGTATCAATTGCATACGCTCGAACAAGGTTCGTTTGGTAGGCAACTTGTTTGCCCAACAGCTTCAACGCATCAGTGACCATGATTGGGCTTCTGTTTCGCCACTGTTCAAGCAGCTCAGCTGCTTGCACTACTTCACTTTCGACAGTCCAATCGACAGCCAATAAAAACTTTGCCAACGCACGACGATCGTCAACCAGACTGAAGCGGAATCTCCAAAGCAAATCTAATTAACAAAGAGTTAGTTGATCGAATCCAAACTATATCCTTCTTTTCTCATCAAACGTACCTTTTTCTTCCCGGGATGGATGATGAGATGGCGATGCAATGATTGCTGTTAGTTTGTCGCGTTGGACTCGATCAGGCTTGAGAGCTGGATCCACAAGACCACGAAGAAGATCATGTGCCAATGTTCGATACTTGTCTTCAACAGGATTATCATTCTCGTTTTCGTAGTCCAAAAACGGAACAGTCGAAAGAGGATTGAAATGCGATACATTCCCAGATGTACGCTTCTGCTCAAACAATGCCAAATCGAGAGGTGTCACTGACCCTGACGGTCCTTGTTGAGAAACAGGATAGAATCTAAAGACCATTGAGACATCAACTCAAGGAAGGGAAGGGGCTTTCTGCTATCATCTACTCACGTCTCTTCATGCATCACTGGTACGTCATATTCTGGAAGCTCTACAATCAGACAAGCCACTACAGTATCACTATCGTATACTGACCGCTGTAGAGCAATTCAACATGTGTAAGCTAGACGTTCCACATCGTTTTCATGAATCGACTTCTGGGTACTGTCCGGCTTACCTCTACCTTCTCTCTTGCGTCTCTCAAAGTTTGCTCACAATATTCCTTTGTCATTTTATCTAACCATGGTACACTTTGCATTTCACCATACGTCTTGATCCCCCCTCTTACACCAGCCGGATTTACCTTCGAGGAGTCGAATCGTTCTAGCTGGTCCAAGATTTTGGAAGCCTTCCACACCTGGTCCTCCTCTTGCCATTCAGACGCATCACCTCTCTTGGGAGGAGACAGTAGGCCATGGTTCCGCGATGTTTCGACATCTGATGGAATGGAGAGCTCAAGCCGGAGCAAACCAGTCTGGAGTTTTCCATACGCATCGAACATGGGCAAAATGGATTTATACAGCTGCCAAGGTACCGATGATATAATTGTCAGTTTTGTTTCTGGTTACGAAAATGGTAAGAAACAGAGATGTTGGAAACTTACAATTTTATCGCAGTAACCCAATACTTCAAAGACCAAATACGCGTCCCGCGGTAGATCCCGCCATCTGATGGGAATACTGATCACGGAATCAAACTTGCAAATGTGAGTGACGTTGGAAACGAGGGGCAGCCACTCTGCATCCTTGTCAAACATTCGATGCTCTGTGCTTTCAAGAAAATCTCGGATGGAGAGGCGCGGAGCTGTCGAAGTCGTTGTTGTCACCGGGACGAGAGATAATCCGGCAATCCCGTGAATCGTAGCACGGACTTGCCACTCTTCCTCAATTTTGAACGGCTGATCGATCAAGGATAGCACGGATCGCACCGCCAATTCGATATGAGAAGTCTGAGACAAGCAGGAATGGGGCATCCATGTTACATTCACCCAGTTGTTGTTTTCGTCAGACAGGCTGCCCTGTATCGACGCAGAGGGTGGCATCCCCATTACGCTGCTAGCTCTAATGGGCATGGGCATCGTATCTACACAACGCAAGCTATGAGGGTGAAAATATAACTCAGATGTAGATGTTACAAGGAACGTACTGTCAGTTCGGGAGTTTGGTATCTCCAGGCCCTTTCATTGCCAGTGGCAACGAAGAAAAGAAGCACTTTCTTGAGTTTTGCCTCGATCCAAGTTTCGATCGTTGACTCGATCGACTGGTTTCCACGACGACTCTCTGCTGACAACGAAGAGGACAAGGGCCACGGCTCGTCAATGAAGAGAGAAGGTTCAGTATCTATTTCCCCCGTTGGAGGGATTCCTGATAGTAGTCAGTATCCAGGCCAGTTTATTGAAAAGCCACGAGGCACCTGCACATGATACTCAAAGGCTCACAGAGCTGTGTGAAGAACGTCATCAGTGTACCTCTGTGTACCAAATCAATACCAAGCCTAACATCAGAATCATCTTCTACAGCATTTAACCGACTGTTGAACATAATTATTAGAAGTAACTCCACCAGAGTAAAGTCATCAAGTGTGACAAACCAGACCTTTCTTCTTTTCCTCTCCTTTCTAAATGATGTCCCCATCTGCAACTTGAGCCGCAGCCTTGATTGCTCCAGTCTTGTCCAACTCTCCCGTGCCCGAATCGCGTGGAGCGGTAAGATTTCCCAAATACGAAAACTTGCTGGCAGAATTGCTGAACGAGCTGGCGGATGGGCTGTATGTGTTACCGACACCGGCGAACCCGCCCATGATGGAACTGGTCGTATACGACGATGGCTTGATTGGATTTCCTACACCACGTGGGAGATGGTTTTCGTACCAATGGTTGGCTATTTGCTCTCGTGTGCAGACCCAAACATCCCGACCATAACTCTTGGCGAAATCCACAAACTTTTCAAGGGCGGCAATGCGACCTGGTCGGGACAGACGGCAGTGAAGACCGACTGTCATCATTTTTGGTTGTCCAGCCCTTCCTTCCTCTACCAGAAATCTCAGGGTTTCTTTCAAGTGGTTTGCAAAATCCTCATCGGCGGACCATCCGCCGGTGGTGAATCTCATGTCGTTTTCGGTGAGGGTGTAGGGAATAATGAGATGGGGGCGTCCCTCTGCGTACTCCATAGTCCAATATGGTAAATCATCGGCGTAGGAATCCGAGTCGTACAAGAATCCACCTTCTTCGATTACCAGACGGCGGGTGTTTTCGTTGGGCTTACCCTGGTAAAAACCAAAGGGGCGTTTGCCAAGCAAATTCTGGTGAATTTGAATGGACTTGGCGATGTGTTCTTTTTCCGTTTCCTCATCAACATCTTTGGAGTAGTCCCACCAACGGTAACCATGAGAAGATACTTCCCACTCTGCCTCTTTCATCGCACCAACTGCCTCGATATTGCGCTCCAACGCCATACCCACAGCAAACACTGTCACAGGAAGCTTCTTGGAGGTGAATAGACGATGCAACCTCCAGAAACCACACCGAGATCCATAGTCAAACATGCTTTCCATGTTGATATTCCTTCCATTCTCTGGATACATAGACATACAAGATAGAAAGTGAGCTTTCATTTTCGGCCAAGAAGGATTTGTTCGCCTCTACTAAGGGTCTGACGTACCATATGGAACTGCACCAGGAATGTCTGAAAGCAACGTTTCACTTGCACCATCACCGTGCAATGTACACATTTCACCGCCTTCTTCATAGTTGATGACAAAGTTGAGAGCAACTTTTGCCTTGTTTGGCCAGTGAGGTTGGACGGGGCGTTTCCCATAACCGATCACATCCCGATGACCATACTTGCTCTTTCCATCGTTCTCATGGCCGCCTTTCACTGAAGGTGTGATCACCTTTGTGTCTGCCGCTTTCGTATCATCAACTTCTTCCATCATGCTGGCCGTGATCTTCGACTATCTTCGTAGTTGTAGTATTGGACTTGGAAAAGACGGCTTATTGTATAGTAGCTATAGCTCCAATGCCGATCCATTTTTTACGCTTCGTTGGGCTACCGGTCATTTTCCTATCTTTTCTTGGTATGTATGACCGCATAGGCATTCTACGCCAAGGGGGGATGATGGAAGCATTGTGGAAACAGAAGAGGTGCGGATGTGACTCGTTCGACTGTGTTTCTCCAAGTTTGGGTTTGTCAGTCCGCGCGACATCCTCAACACAGACACATGGAAAACCAAGCCTGCCGACCAGTCCAATTCAGATTCGGCGCGCTTCCCGGCGCGACCCATACGAAGAAACCACGCTTCACAGAGATGTCAGTACAATTCTGCTGTAAACCGTTGAGTAGCTGTCAATTATCTCTCGGGAGCACATTGGTATGTAGAACAGATGTAAAATTCTTGCGCAGCGCTTTTTGCATCGCTTGGAAGAACTTGAACGAATACATTCTTGTTCTAGTAGCTCTCTCTAAACGACTGCTTCTGCTTCTGACTGCTTCTTGTTGCTGCGTCTTAATACGACTTGAACTCAAAAAAGAACGACACCTCACTTTCCATTTTCACATGCAAAAAAGGAAGAACGAGCAGTCAATCTAAGGTAAAGGTATTCATAGCAGAGACGATTTGAATTTGCATCGAGATAGAAGCACAGAGCTACGATGTGGGGAACATATATCATCCTTGCGATTCTGATACGGGTGTCAGTGGCCGAGGATGCAATGATAACACTGTTAGACGCTACTCAATGGTCTTATCCAGCGGAAACTGCTGGTTTTGGATACCAGTTAGATTCGAAATATGTCTATCATGCCACCTTGATGACCCCACCTGGCGGTGATTCACAACTATGCACCTTCCCTTCGCCATTGCTTGAAGCCACAGCCAGGG
>JAAMXS010012999.1:0-14412 GCA_019693525.1 Cylindrotheca fusiformis | reverse complement strand
TCAACAACTGCAGTTGTGGAAAACCGTCTTGCTCATGTTAGTTTACCAGCCAGTTCGCCAGTATTGTGGTGCCGTCTTCCATCTATTCTCCCAACATCAGTAACTTCTCATCCATGGATCCATGTTGTGTAGCTTCTCCCTTCACCCAGATTTGTCGGCATCAAGATTCCATATTCCATTTGGCGATTCGAAAGGGCGGAGTTTTCAAAATTGGGGAGGCAATCGTGGTATGCATTATACAGTCCGTAGGAAAGCATTCGCCCAAGTAACACTGTCCGTAGAAGAAAATATCTCCCGTCTATAATTACACTATTTCGCCGAGGATCCCGCCCACTGATTGTGTCATCCATCCATGCCGTTGCGACCCATATTTTGACAAATGAAACTCTCGTCCTTTGCTTTTCTGTTTGTCGCCGTCCAGGCAAATGATCTCCCAGGTCTTCGGGGGATCTCTGTTGATGAGGATGATCTCTACTATCAACGGATGTTGGAACAGGAAATTGATAGTCTTGCTTCTGCCCCGACACCACTCCCGACGACTACACCAGTCCCAACAGCTTGCGACAATATTCTCAGAGAGTGCCCAGAGAACTGTTTCTTGGAGCTCTTAGACGAAGCCCGTCCCTTGAACTGTGCTGATCCACGTATTGGAAGAGATGAATGTAATGCTCTTCCTCTTCCTAACAATATTCAACCGAGTTGCCCCCTCTGTTGTCCTGATGAATGCAGCATTGAAAACCCACTGTTTGATGGCGGCGATTGCGCCCCTACGCCGATGCCGTCTTCATTGTCGTCACAGTTACCAGGAACACCACCGCCGACACCAACCCCAACCTCTTTTTTGTCCGGCGATGTGGTGTCGGATGCACCAACCTCATCTCCATTTAGTTCCCCATCTGGACCGTCCACAGGAGCCCCCAAAGACTGCGATGATATTATTGATCAATGTCCAATTTCTTGTCTTCAAGATGATGAAGCTGAACGACCATTAAACTGTACTGGCGCGGGGGTGAATCGTCCGGATTGTGATACTCTGCCTTTCCCACCCTCTGAAGACTGTCCGTTGTGCTGTCCTCAGATATGTTTCACAGGGTTGATTGGTTGCGACCCTACAAACATGCCAACGGTCGAGCCTACACCAGCTCCTTCTCCCGTTCCTACTCCGTGCAAAAATCTTATAGAAGAATGTCCCCAGCAGTGCTGGGAGGTGGATCCATTCGATCAGCTCCCTCTCTGTACGGATTTCAACAGACCGGATTGTGACACTCTTCCTTTCCCAAAAGATCTCAACTGCCCAACATGTTGTCCAACACAGTGTGTTGGTGCTCCTGAGATGGGGGACTGTAGTCCTACCCCTCTGCCGTCTCCGATGCCAACGCTGGGACCATCCACTTCGCCAGCCTCTAGTCCTTCACAGTGTCTTCCACCCCCAAGTTGCCCAGCAGTTTGTGGGGAAGAAAATCCTCCAACTGATATCTGCTCATCGGCTTGTATTACATGCCCACCAACACACTGTGGTCTCAACATCCAGGTCAATCCTAACTGTCCCGAGTTCTCATGCACATGGAACATCTGTGAAGAGCGGCCTTTTCGAATGCAGTTTCTATACAGGGGTGGTAATTGTTCCTTTACGGACGTTCGTCGATGCCCAGGGGATAATCCGGACTACTGTACCTGTACGAGAGAACAGGTTCCGGAAGTCGATTTGTCTGACCAGATCACTTGCCAGGATTTCAACGGTGGGCCACCTTCTCCCACCTCCATCGGTGCTCGCTCATGGATAAGACTTGTGGGCGGCGATAAAGAATATTTTGAAGGTCTTGTCACAGTTGGATCTTCATTTAATGCCAGTACGGTTGAGGATGAGGTTGAACCGAGTACCAAGGTGCTCATCTATGAGTACGACGAGGGAAATGATGGTCCAGGCCAACTACTTCAAGAAGTAGAATTTGATAGTTCGTGTACAGAAGATTTATATTTGGAAGATACCTACGGATCCTTACAGTTGACTGAGTTCGAATCGGCGGATCAATTGGTATCTCTCTTCCGTACCGCTGCGTTTACCTACGACTTGACCCTACAGGGCAGTTCAAGCGGCACAAGCATAGAATTGCAAATCGCAAACATGCTGCTGCTTTCTAGCTCGTTTTTGGAGCCACAATTGCAATCGCTGGACGTCGTTGATGCGTTCATACCCCCACCCCTTACACTTATCGCGGACTATACTATTATCCCAGAACAAAATCAAACGGTTATAGCCTCCATCGGAGGTCTACTGGACGGTAGCGAATGTTTTACCATCACCGAACACACATTCAATTGTCCTCGAGGGTAAATAAACGTTATAATTCGATTCTTGCATAGATCTCAACAAACAATCAACACATGGTTGTGCATGTCCTGCAACGAAGCCGGATATGTTGCAAGCATCGCTAGATGATTTAGCTGCCTCTAGTTTTTCGATTTCTATGGAGCTTCCGAATGACACAACCCCAAAGAGTAATTGATGTGGATCTGACTTGCTATGATGGTAGCACTTGTTTCATGGTCTCTGCCATAGTCTTGATGACGGCTGCACTCATGGCTCCCATGTCACGTGGTACGCACATTCGTCGATCCAGGTACTCTGCCAATTTTGCTACATGCTGCGCCGTTTCTGGGTCTTCCCCTTCTAGGTACAAAACCATTTGATTCGAAGTTTCCTCATCGAATTGGGCCAACCGAGCTACCATTCCCAACAAGGCAGCGTCAATCTCGGCTTCACCCAAACCGTCCAATTCTCCTCCTTTCGATGATGATGCATCTTTTACAATTGCCTTTCGATTCTTCGTCATGATTGAAGCTGCATCTAAATAGGGTGATTTATTAGGCACCAAAGATTGCATGGAGTAGTAGCTGTCCCATATCGTCGTATCGATGCAAGCCTTGGCTTCTTCCAATTCGTAGACTTCACGTTCTTGCATGTTTTGTTTTATAGAGGGTGGGACACCAGAATTGCCAAAGCCTGCCATGGTCAGTACCTTACGCCATGATGCGGCATCACCCTTGATACGGCAGGCATAGACTGGAAGGTTATCCATTGCCTTGTACCACTTCGATAGTAGCGGATATTTAGTTTCGTCGGTCGGCTTGAGGTTTGGATGCAAGCAGGGTAGTTGATAGCGATAACGCTCGAGGAATGGCGCGTAGCAAATATCGGCTGCCGTAGGATTTGGTTGATTTCCCATAAATGGATGATCTTCTGATAGTAAGAGATCGTTGACTTGTTGCAAGGTTTCTTCAAACGTGCTTTTCCAAATTGGTTCTCCATTGTACTGAAACAAATAAGCTGCCCGAGAGGAGGGACGGGCACGAGGAAATATACTTAAAAATTTACGAATGCAATCTTGGACGATGGGATCGTCGGAGCGTAAGCTACCGTTTGCATAGCGCTCATCGATTTCCTCAACCAAGTCCATCGATTCGCCTTGGACCTTGCCATTGGGCCACTTGATTTGTGGAGTTTGACCGCTGAAATATGATGGACGAGGCCCATGACCAGTGTTATCAATTCGCACAGTATCGTATTCTGCACCCGCTAGCTCCAAAGCTAGCCAGACTCGTTCACTATAAGGACACCACCCATGGCGTTCTCGAAACAGGGTAGGACGCTCGGTGGAAAAGGACGGAGTGGAAGAGTCCAATACAGAATCAATCGAAATTGGTAGTCTTCCTTCATCGATGGTCAACTGTTCGTCCAGGCCGGACCATGTGACTGCTGCTTCCAATAAGAACGTTACTCGTGATTTACGCGGCAGTGATGTGTGCGTGTTTTGAAAGCAGGTTGACGGCTGAATCATATAACCTACCCCCAAGAAAAGAGCAGGAAGCCTCGGTGTTGCCACCATCATTGTTGAATTCCAGTTTTAACACACACACGCCTTGTTTGTGGAACAGCAATTGCAAACGGCTGATGGCACAGTCGTTTGTTGTGTTAGTGGTTCTCTCCTTCGACGATATGGCAATGCAAGTAGAAAATACGTGATCGATCTGATTGGCAGGGCAATTAGAGGGATCCGATTCAGGAGAAATACATCCCCCTATTCTCTCAACTTTCGATACGAATGAGAAGTGAGAGCTCTTTTTCTTATAAGATTGATGGGAGGGATAGAGCGTCTGAGATTTGAATCAACGGGAAGTTGAACATTCGCCATTTGAGAAGCATCGGAAAATTGGAGGGCGACCTTTTCACGTGTTCCTTCAGATTCCTGCGAATATTCTTCTTAACAAATCAAACAATACGAATATGTTGACATTCTGATACTTCGTTGGGTCTATTTTATTTAATCATCTCCAAAGACCAGAATACGAAAAAGACATCAGATCCTTCCGTTGGGACTTCTTCAAGACTACAATCATCTCAACTATTATTCGATGAAAATCATCCTTCTCCCAACAAAATCGCAAAACCACTTACAAGAGCTCTAGCGTTACACACAACAAAAGGAGCATTGTCTACTTTTCAAATTCAAATAACCTATACGGTAGTTATGCCTGACTGTAACGACAAATGTTGGAGAGCAAAGGAGGTGTTGACTTTGATCCTGGTCAGCACCTGCTGGATCATCACCTTAGGGGCAAATTACTACAATCTCGTGGATGCTGATCATGACACCAAAAAGGAGGTATTTGCATTCGCTGGGTTTCTACTTGTGTTAATCATCTTAGAAGCCACCGTTGGGACTCGAGCTGAGCGGTTGGAGCCTTGTTTGGCCATTTCCAATGCTGTCCGCGAAGTTAAGGCAATCAAGACAGTTTGGGGAGCAACCAGCTTTGCAATTTTCAATACCCTGCTTTTGCTGATACTATTCTCAGAGCTCTGTGAGATTGCCTCTCCCGTTACCCCAACTGCTCTTCGAGAACAAGCCCTGTGGACATGTGGCTTCTTCTACTTGGCCATTAATAGCGGGACAAGACTTTGGAACTTGATCATCGTTGCGACATTTTCATTCACTTCCTACTTGATCACGACCAGGGGAACAAGCTCCAAGGTCGACTTTTTGATGGCACCAAGAAATGGGTTTCTTCTCTGTGCACTGCTATGCTCTGTATTGGATGCATGGAGAAGTGGTGGAGACAGCAAATCGAAAGTAGATCACTTCCCCCACTGTCGACAGGTCGTATTCTCATCGATATGTCTGCCACTCCTCTGGATTGCAAGAGGGAAAGTTCCAGAAGTTGGCATTGCTCTGATTCTAAGCTTCCTTTGTTCTGTACTTTTTGTCAAGTCGGCTTTTGATGCAAGGTTTATTCTCACGGGAAGAGGACAGATTGCGATTTGCATCATATATGTAGCATTCATTCTTGCGGTTAATTTCTTCACAAACTGGACATTTGAAATCATTGAAGGAGTCTTTCTCGGCTGCCGGTTCATCTGCTTCTTTTTCTCAACCAACAACAAAGCAGATAGATGGAGGAATGTCGCCATCTTTTCCTTTCATGGCTTTTTGTGGGTAGAGATCTTCTTGCAACTGCTGCCATATATCGATGGTGATCTCGGAACGAGACGTCTTTGGGCGGTTGGTTTCTTCCTTCTTGCCGACGCCAAGGGAATAGAAATAATGAATGTAGCAGTGGTATGGGGTGTCGTGGTTGTTACAAATGTCTACAACAACAGCAACGGCAGTTTGGCAGAGATTCTGTTGGAACCCACCATATGGAGAATCACCATCGCATTCTTTTGTGCTTTGGTACATGCTTGCCAATCGAAGCACAATGCGGGCCAGAAGCAACATGGCACGGAAGATACTGATGACGACGACGACATCGTAATAAGACAATCCTATGACTACGAGAAACTCGATGTGTGAGCAAGATGGCATCAATTGGAGACTTTGCTAGCTATGTATGTAATATTATTAATAATGAAGGGAAACGATGCTCCTGGCATTTTAAAAACTGACTTCGCCTTTAAAAACTTGAATCAGACATCATTATTTTCGCTAGCACATCTTGGGGTTTTCTTGGAGACAGTGTCATCCGGGGATTCTTCAACGTGAAGCTTGGAAGACGACACATTTGGTGGCCTGCATCCGTTCTAGAGGATTGCATATTGGAAACCATTTTCTCCCACTGGTCTGAGCTGAGGAAGATAGCTGACTTGTGCCGGCCTCACCGCGAGGTGTGAATTGAAGAACAATCACTGGTGCCGACTTGATCAAACTTCAGGTGCATCCCCTCGGGTTCGTTGAGCTCCTTGCTCTTCTACTTCATTCCCGATATGCGACACAGAGTCTTCATCCTGAACACTGCTAACACTAGCGGCCAATAGTATGTGTGGAAAGGTGGCGACAAACTGCAGGGCCGCTGTGATGCAGAAATTGAATAGGATTCCACGATAGTCGACCAATATCCCACCCAGAGCAGCACTACCACTCCAGCTAAACATGTTGAGGCTTTCCAGGGCACTCCACTTGGCCCGCTCATTGCTTGGAACATGATCCATCAGTACCGATTTGGTCAAGGCGCTGGTTGAATTCATAAAGGCCGTTCTTAGGACCAACATCGTACAAATGACTGCAGTTGCACGACGATCGTCGGAGGTGGTTGCTTTTGTGATACCTACCATCGCCAGCATGAAGGTAATTCCAATCCATTTTAGTGCGACAGTTGTAAGGCATCTTCCATATTTCTTCGCCAACGCCTGTCCAGCCTTCGTCAGGCTTGCCTGAAGCAGAGGGGCAATGATGTACAAAATTTGGACATGGACAGGCTGGAGTTTTAAGTTATCATAGAGAAAAATGGCAAAGTATCGTATAGACATGCCTGACTCGACAGATGATTGGGAAGCAAAACACGAGAGGAAAATTTTAAGTCAATAAACAGACTTGTGAGTGCGAGAAAGAAAGAAACGTACCTGAAGCAAGCCCAGCCATGACGTCGGCAGTTGCAACCATGGATGGTATGATCCGCTCTTGATTGCTGCTACCACAGCAAGGTATCATCGATACAAGTTTTGCAGCGTTGTAGGTCTCATCTCGATGTGCCGCTGCTGCTGGTGGTCGAGCAGACGAAGTGGTGTCCCCGAGGATGTCGTCTGAATTGTTGGCACCCGACGATTGATGATCTGATGATGCCGATCCCGACGAATCGAGAATTGGAGTAGCCATGACATTTTCATCATCTTCGTCACCACTTTCATCACTATCTTTCAAAAAGCACAGTAGTAGAAGTGCTGGTAGAAAGACTAATTGCCCTGCAGCCATTACCATCGAACAGTCGCTAATTGTCCATTCGTTTCCCAACAGCAGAAACATCACCAAAGCCACCATGGGTCCTGTCACATTTCCTAAGTTAATCAGGACTGATCGGTGTGTAAAGTACTTGGAACGCTGTCCATTTGGAACCGAATCCGCAAACAAGGCCGTCAGAGCGGTATTCGCAATTCCCCAGAAACATCCCCATATACATAGGGCGACGACTAACCCGCTATAGATCCTTTTCTTGTTTGGACTGAAGTAGAGAACCTTAATAGTGGCGAAACTGGCGACAATGCCTACGCAGGATGCCACTTTTAGTAGGGTATCCCGTCGAGTGCGATCCGCTAGGACACCAGTTGGAAAACTGACCAACAATTGACAAATTCCCATAGCGGCCGTCAGATAACCCACCGCCTTAGGATCTCCATCTCGTAGCAAAAAACAAAAGGTCGCAAGGACATTTTGATTCCATATCGACCTTCCAGCAAACACTAGCCAAGTGTAACAGAGAATCAGCCGGACGTTCTTTTCCTTATCGGCAGACGATGAAGGACTTCGATGGACTAACGCAGCTGCGGCGTCTTCACCGTCATCCCCTGGCGACAGCAGAGGTTCTGACAAGGAACTTTCCAGAGGCGAATTTGGTGGTGACATTTTCCCCTTCGAGGCTGTTGTTGTTCCATCGATAAGTTGTTTCGTGGGTCGTCGATGTTGGGGACCATCATTGGTGCCAACAATTCCAAAAACCATGAAATCGACTACATCGATTGCGACAGACGGGCAGAACACCAAGCAAAATTTGAGTTATCTGGGGAGAGAGGAGGCATGTTCTCTTGTCCGTGAGTTGGCCATCTTTTCACGTACTGAAAATCCGCATGTACTGAAAAAATGGTATGTTGAAGCCAACAGGATTAACGGAAAGAGGTAGACGTTTTGGACGTTAGCTAGCTGGCTCTTGCGCTCTCGCCAAAACCTTCCATCTCACTTCTTTCAGCTTTCCACCGACTCAGAAACAAACTGAAAAAGACAAAGAAGAAGAAGCCATGCGGTTTCTAGGAATAGCGCTTTCTGCGCTCACCCTTGCAAAAGCTAACAGACTGAAAGATGCAGCAGCTGGAAGTATAAGAGGAGTTCAAGTCGATGAAGACGCCATGTGGTATGATCGGATGCTGCAGCAGGGTGTCGGCAGTTTTCCAACTCCTGCGCCAAGCGAGAGGCCTTCTAAATGTTCCGATGTTATCGACGAATGTCCCATTGATGCCTGCTTTCTGCCATATGACGACCCATCTCGTCCACCAAGCTGTACCGATCCTCTCATCAATCGGCCTGACTGTGATGTCCTACCGACTCCAACAGACATTGGATGTCCATTTTGCTGTGCTTTTGAGTGCCGGCCAGACAACCCAATGTTTACTCCATCTCCTGATGGTAGTCCGCCAGTATGCTCGCCAACGATAATGCCCAGTCCAGCTCCTAGTGAATTGTCCTTGACTCTATCCCCCGATCCGACCCCGTCTCCAAGTGAGATGCCTTCCGGGTGCTCGGATGTTATCGAGCTGTGTCCTATTGACGCCTGCTTCTTGCCAGATACTGATCCATCGCGTCCTTTGGATTGTACTGACCCCTCTGTTAATCGTCCTGACTGTGATGTCCTACCGACTCCAACCAACATTGGGTGCCCCTTTTGCTGCCCCTTTGAGTGCCGATCAGACAACCCGATGTTTACTCCATCTCCCGATGGCAGCCCGCCAGCATGCTCCCCAACAATGTTGCCCACACCTGCTTTCCCTGAACCTAGTCCGGCTCCTAGCGAGATGCCCTCGCCTCTGTTCCCTGATCCGACTCCGGCCCCTAGTGAGACACCTACTGACTGTTCGGATGTTATTGAGCTGTGTCCGATAGACGCATGCTTTCTGCCGTTTAGTGACCCATCGCGTCCTTTTGATTGTAGTGACCCCTCGATCAATCGGCCAGACTGTGATGTCCTCCCGACTCCAACAGACATTGGATGTCCCTTTTGTTGTCCCTTTGAGTGCAGACCAGACAATCCAATGTTTACTCCATCTCCTGATGGGAGCCCACCAGCATGCTCACCAACAATGATGCCCAGTCCAGCTCCTAGTGAGTCGTCCTTGACTCTATCCCCTGATCCGACTCCGCCTCCTAGTGAGATGCCTTCGCCGCCACCAAGTGCAAGCCCCAGTACACAGCCAACGGACTGTTCAGATGTTATTGAGCTGTGTCCGATAGACGCCTGCTTTTTGCCGGATAGCGACCCAGCGCGTCCATTGGATTGTACTGACCCCTCCATTGATCGTCCCGACTGTGACGTTCTTCCGACTCCAACGAACATTAATTGTCCAACTTGCTGCGCCTTTGAATGCCGGGCTGACAATCCAATGTTCTCTCCATCTCCTGATGGAAGTCCTCCAGTGTGCTCGCCTACACTGATGCCTTCAGCTGCGCCATCTGTAGCCCCATTGGCTCTACCCACTCCATTACCTACGCCACCGCCTACACCAGCACCATCTGCAGCCCCATCAGATCTACCCACTGCACTGCCAACTACCACTGACTGTGGCATTGATGTCAACATCAACGCGCAATGCTCAACCTCTTGTTCCTTTGACACCTGCGTAGAGAGGCCGTTCCGCATGGTTATGTTCTACCGAGGTGGAGGCTGTCAGAATACTCAATTCAGGAGATGCCCCGTTCGAGACCCCGATCCAACTCCGGAATTGCCAAACCCTGACCCTTGTACATGCACAAAGGAAGATTTGCCGTGTGATCAATGGAACAACAATAACGAGTGTTTCGATTACAATCCTGAAACTGGGAACCAGTGTAATAGTGTCGAGGACTTCTGTGACAACAATCAGGACACCACTCCAATTCCAGGTTGCGGACCTCCGCCAAACAATGTTCAACACACTGTATGGATCGAAGCATTCGGAAAGGACGGAGAACCCTACTTCGCTGGACCAGTTCAAAACAACTCAACATGGACTGCGCTCACTACCGACGACGAAGTATCCGCCAATACTGACATTTTTACATACGAATATGTCAATGGTGCAAAAGGACGATTGTTGCAAGAAGTTGTTTTCCACAGTTCCTGTTCGGAAGAATTGTTCCTTACAGATCAATTCGGATCACAACAGCTCATTGAATTCGAATCATTCTGCGACACTGACAGGTGTGATCCCGGCTGCAGAAACGGAAGACGAACCATTTCTCTGTTCCAGGATCAGATTGACGACTTTGAGTTTACCCTGGAAGCGAGGACGGACGACCAAAATCCAGTCACACTGCGCTTCGTGGCGGCGGTGTTAACTCCACTTTCCTTCCAACCTCCATTTTTTGGTGAAACGCAGTTTCAAGTGTTCGGTGACCTCAACGGTACATTGATTCCTCCGGATGTCACAGTCACACCGAACTTCACATTGCGTGTTGACGAAGAGTACACAATCGCCGGAGTTGTGGTCGGAGAAAGAAGCAATGGAAACTGTGATGCTTTTGGTCAAGCGGATCTCGCGTGTAGTCGAGTCCCAAGATGTGATTTGGTTCCTGATGACTGCGATTGTGATCCATTTGGCAATGGTAAGGGCGGCAAGGGTGGCAAGGGGAAGAAGACTGGAGCCTACGATGGAACAGAACAGAGCGCGCTGGAATCGTTTTCACACTATTTTGGCAAGTAATAAGGAGAGAGTGATCTGAATCGCGTCAGAGAGAAGGGAAAGGACCAGAAAGGCCTTGTTTATTTTTTGTATGTATGCATAGAAAACTAGCTCGAACGAAAAGTCAATTCCTATAAATTGACCATGTAATTGTATAGTACACACCAAAGACGCTATAAAGATATATACCCAATCAGCCTTTTGAACTGTGAAATCAGCATTGATACCTTGCAACAGCAATATGGTGAAGATAAAGGCAACCTCAATACTCTTGTTTTTGGCTGAAATGTGCGCTATACTACTACTCTCACTCCTTTTGGTTTAAAAAGCCATAGACTATAGTAATACGTTCAAATATGAACCCTATGAAGGACAGACGACTGTCCTAGACTAGAAGGATTGGATCGTTTCGTTCGAATGCTCTCATCTTTGAGAGAGAGGGGAAAGCTATTCTAAAAAGGGGACAAAGTTGGGAGAGAGTGAAAGCGACACGACTCCAACTACAAAACGCATCATATGGCATTGGCCTATAGTTGAACAACAAGAACGACAATGCTAACCGCTATGCACCAAATTCTCTTCGAAGCACCCCAACAATAAAAGACCTTTTGTCTGTTCGAGCTATAGAGAGAGAGTGAGTGAGCTAGCAGACAAACCAACGCAAGAAGAAAGGAGAGAATTCTTGGGTATCCCTACTATAGCCTAGTTAACACAATGCAGTCTCTCAGGAGCATCGCTGACGAAGAAGAGCTTGAGAGTTTGCGGCAAGAAGTGAGTGATGGGGACAATACGAATAATCAGACATCTTCAAGATCCACTGATAAACGACTAGAAGTGATAAGAAAACGTCGAAAAATGCTTTCGGGAGTTCAAGCAGATGGCAGCAACGAAGGAGCATCATCGATCTGGGGTAAATCATGGTCGGTTCGGCAGCTTTGGATAGGCGTTGGCGTTATCGTGGCATTTGGTATTCTTTCCCTCTATCTGGAAAATCAAACAGGACTTTCTACCACTACCACTGACTTTACTGCCGACGACTATGGAAACAATGCTACAACAACAACCTTGCCATCTGAACCCCATCAGCAACAAAGTCCAGGTAGCGATGTAGTAGTGAAAACAAAACCACCTCAGGTGGAAACTGAACCTCCTACTGCCGCCTACATGAACGACGCAAATGAACCACAAGAAACTACGACATACAAACCTCGTGGACAACCGTTGAATGAAAAAGATCGAGCGGCAATGATCGACAAGTGGGGATCTTGGACCTTTGACCATGCCGCCCATCAACGGACCGTTCTAAACGATGATTTCTATCAAGCCTATCCCAATCGTGACGTTCCTAGCGACCAATGGCCAGCAACTTCCTGGCAACGAAGTCCAACCTACCTGGAACCCTTTCTCAAAGAATCATTGGCCTTGGTCGAACGGACCCAGAATGCAATTCTCGAAGAATACTCGGGACCCAACAATAATGCGTCCAAGATTTTTAGTCTTCGGCAATACGATGACGACGAGATTCTGAAACATCAATTCCCGGGACGTGGTGCCTACGGGGGGACCGATGGGGGTTGGACGACTCGCAACACCTGGGCTGGATTGAAACGACGACTGTTGCATGCCATCATGACGGAAGACTCCTTTGTGGTGGCCATGGCTGGACACTCTTCTGCTGCAGGACATGGTAACCTCTTTCAACAATCCTACACACTACAGATTCAATGGATCTTGGAAGCTATCTTTAGCCGAATGGGCGTCCGACACGAATCCAGAAATTTTGGTATGGGTGGATTGGGAACATCACAAAATGGCATTGCTGCCTCGAGCATTTATGGGCCCGATGTGGACTTTTTGATTTGGGATTCCGGCATGACTGAACGAGAGCTTCATTTGATCGACATGCTGGCACGACAGCAGATTATGGGAGGACTCAAGGTGCCCATTGTGTGGAATATGGTCCCCGAAGTCAGTCTCGCACTACTGAAACATGCCGGGGTTGAAATTGGTGCAATAGGAACAGGAATGGATGGAATCCCACCGGCATCTTCGGTGGAAGAAATCAAGAACTCTCCTTGGGCTGTTCAATACGTCAATTGTCAATCACAGCTGAAAGAGATTTGTCGTGAAAACGAATACATTGGGCACTGTTGGATTGATCGGCCTGATGTCACACCACCCAAGAAACAGAAAGCGGAACCTGGTGGTCGAGCAAGCTGGCATCCTGGAAATCGCAAGCATCAAGTGACAGGTCGTATCCTAACAATGACGATACTTCAAGCTTTGAAGGAAGCCATACAACAATGGATGGAAGCACCCAACTACGTGATGGAAGACTCCGCTTGGCATTTAACTGAGACATACGATCGAATCAAATCTGCTGTTTCCAATCTTGCACCAGATCAAGGTCATTGCTACAAGACGTTGGAAGACAAACACAAGCTTGGATTTCTTTGCAACCATCCATTTCATGGGAGGACCGAAGTCACTCCACGCCATGTTCCGGCCATATCCAATATTCGGAAGTTGATGCCAGAAGCAGACAAAGTCATATTGCCCTCTCATATTCAGAATTCTTACCTGCCTCCCGATGTCTTCAATCCAGATCTGCATCCACCCGAAGGCGCGATTGATGTTTTGAACATTGTCGAGGCTGGTACAGTCCCGTTTACCAGTATCTTGAATCCCGACTACGTCAGCAAGTTCTACAAATTTCCCCCACAATTGATAAATACACATGTAGACGAACCAGGTCTGGGCATTGTCCTGGATACTGTATCGGGTGACAGCTTTTGCGATGGAACCATTGACAGCTTTTGCGACAAGGGCGCGAATAATGACTGCTTACTCTACAGCCACAATGATGGACGCAATGGTCTTAATTTTGATGCGTACAGTGGCTGGTTACTTTTCAATATTCCCAAGATAGAACATGGGTACATTGTCATACGAATCGAGTCTTGGCATTTTCCGGAAGAAGGCAGCCCAAAGACTTGGAACTCGATCAACAACAAGGGGAACACGCCAACGGGGCGAGCACGAAACCTGAAACGACAGCCTCTAGCAGTATGCGCTGATTTTCGACTGGAGTATATGATCGATGGAAAGGTGACTTCCAAGGCGTGGTCCGATCTGCAAGGGACTATGGAGCAAGGGCATATTCAACGTGTTGTCGAAACTCTTACTTTGACGAATGATCCTACGTTTTCCACCAATCGACAGGTTCAAGTCGGCATTCGAATTCTCGGTTGTGGCCACGACAAGGTTTGGAAATTGACCCATGTGTATTGGTCCTAAACAAGGGGGAAGCTATCCGAGAGTGCCAACATGACAGGGCTTCCGATTAGCCGTATAGAAGGGGAGGAATATCTGAGTCCCGAAATGTGATTTGCTCAGATGAGTCATTCTCATCTTAGGAAGTCGCAATAATAGAGGTCCCGATTCAACTGCTATTTATGTACATCATTGTATTTCTATTTTTATGAATGTTTCTGGGG